>CM075300.1:8731925-8747545 GCA_037672795.1 Lagerstroemia speciosa
ATGTGAGGTTTAACTCTCAATACATTCCATTCCCTATACCAAATATGGCCAGGCAATTCTTCGTAGAAACGATTACTTCAACCATTCGACACACGTAACAACCTTTGTAGTTGAAATTGGCGTTTCAAGAATTTTCAATAAAAAAATTCTAATAATAATGTATTATCAAAATCAAACATTTTAATAGATGATCTGATCAATTACTTGACATGATCATAAAATACATAATTCAGAAAAAAATTTCTGTAAAAAAAATAAACGCGCAGCGTAGTAATTAAATAATAAACATTGAATTCACGCTAAAACGAAGATTTTATATTTACATCCAACCACAAACATTTTATTTATTTATTATAATAATCAGTCAAAGATACAAATTGTTCCTGCCTCTTGACAACAGTAATTAATAATAATTATTATTATCATCATCGTCATCGTTTGAAAGGTGTCGGTATGGAGGAGATCAAGCGCCGGTGACTAGGAGCACCACAGAAGCACTGGCAACTCATGCCCCTTCCGACTCCACTAGGGATGCAAGCAGTGCGAGCATCCGGGCCATGCCACTCTTCGCACCGGCTGCGGGCAGGCCGTTGTTTGGCAGTTGCCGCCCCGCAGCGTTTCGCTGTGCTCCCTCCATTCTGCTCCGGCCTGCTGTGGCATCAGAACCGCGGCTGCATCGCATTTGGAAGATGTGTACATTAATTGAACTGATTAATCCATCGATTAACTAATAGTATTTAGCACAACCCGACAGATCTGGTCTATTGATAAGGAGATTAAGTATATATCCTCTTTATTCAAGGTTTGAATCTCTTTAAAACCAGCCAGCACCTCTGAGTTTATCTTGGTTTGTGCATTATTGGTGTGCACATAAGGTCATGGGGATTAATCGGTCGAAAATCGAATCCTTCTCGATATCAAAGATATATGTCTGTCTATCGATTGTCGATTGTATGTCGACTGGACCGACCCGGATTGTAGAATTGCTTCTGGAAAGCCTCACAGCCCCCAATTCACAATCCAAACATATAATGCTAACTGCTCCATATTGCAGTGACTAAGAGATTTTAAATCCAATTTTTACTGATACAAATGGCACAACCTAGTGTTTTGTCTTCCCTGTATGCAAAATTTTCCGGTTTATTAAAAAAAAAAAGGACAAGTGCATGCGCTGGAAATTGAGATTGTAAGATTAGAAAATTACCTGAGATGACAAGGACTGCGAAGAAAATGCGTACTGAAGACAGACCGATTAGATTTGCAATCTCCAATGTTATAAACTACAAATTTATGCAAAGTTGAAAGCTCCTCAAATAGATTGGATATCTTGTGAGAATTAGCCTCAGCCATCGAGGGTTATTTAAAGTGTAAGAACAGCTGCATTGCGTTATTTTAAATTAATTCCTTGTGTACGTATAAGAAGCATGTAATTAATTATCTAAGTAGCAATAAATAAATAAACTAATTAAGCATGTACTTTACCTAAATTCTCATTTTTAGTTTAAATTTTTTCTTATGATCTAAGAAGATTTAATTATGAGATATTTATTTCGTCAAGCACAATATTCATTTTTCGTCAAAATTTGCTACAAAGTTAGGTTTTTTTAATAAAAATTAACATGTCACATCAGTCAAAACTGTTAATTTTTGCAGAATTTACAACACGGTACTAAGTTAGAAAAAATTACATAATTTGTACCTTCTCAATTTAT
The DNA here is from genome assembly GCA_037672795.1 of Lagerstroemia speciosa. Taxonomy (NCBI): domain Eukaryota; kingdom Viridiplantae; phylum Streptophyta; class Magnoliopsida; order Myrtales; family Lythraceae; genus Lagerstroemia; species Lagerstroemia speciosa. The sequence continues at coordinate 8,733,638 of CM075300.1, forward strand.
ACAAGAAATTTATGTTAAAAGTGAGAATTTTAAGTAATATTACATGGCCAGTTATGTTATATTTCAAAAAATGTCTACTCTTCCGCAACGTACGGTCGTTTCCAAAAGCTACTCAAAGAATAAATGCAGCTGATTTAATTGCCTTCGCAGAGGATTTCTCGCTAAATAGAAATAAAATATCCACGCTTGGAGCTGTAGTGTTGTTATCCGTGGAGGGAAGGAAAGAAAGAGAATCACGAGCCTAATTTTTGAGAAATTCTAGATGAACATGCCATGCCATGTGGCGTGATGAAATAAGATGACAATTAGGATTTAGAAAATTTGTTTAAGGAAGAAGAAACTTCATATAAGAGAAATAGGACGAATTGAAGGAAACGAAATAATATACAATAATAAAAATTAGAGAAATTTAGTGAAATATTTACAATATTTTACGAATTTTACTAAATTCAAGAGAGATCATTAACCTGGTAACTAAAATCTATCTCTGATTACGGTACCTACGCATGAAATCTCATCAAGTGCAAGGGTTCTGGTTAGGGTATCGGAAATCACCATTAAATCTATGGTATATTTATTCTTCTGTCTCTTCTTTCTATCTGTTCAAAAATTAATTCTCTTTGTCATTGGAAATCTCATTCAAGTTTTTTTTTTTGCACACCTAAATATATAGAAATATATTCTATCAAAAAACATATAGAAACATATACAGTTGTATGGTTGAAATTTTTGTCATGACAAGGTTACATTTTTTTAAGGGAGACCACCCATGTATCTAATATAAGGACATCGAATAAAAGGAAATAAAATGACACATAACTCGCATGATAAGATTTGAGCAAAAAATCTCTTAATTATAAGTCAGAGTCTTGGAAAACTTTCGATTAAAGTCAGTTGTTCTACAACAATCTGCCCGTAAAAAATCTCGCTATAGATGATTTACCACGTATAGGAATTCAATGCCCTTGCACTCTACCCCTATCCTACAAGCCCAAGAGTTGTACTCGCAAAAAAAGAAATGGCCAATCTTCACTCAGTGGGATGGTTCGCGAAGCCTTTAAAACATACGACGACAGCCTTCTAATGAAACTGGAAACTGTTCATTCTTCTATCTTTTTTGCAGAGGTACTGATCGACATTCATCACATCAAGCACCTATAGTACATTGATTGTGCTTAAAGGCCAACCGACATCTCAACACACATCCCCTCCAGCATATATCCCTTCCACGTAAAGCACTACATATACATAAACATATATATATATGTGTGTGTGTGAATGTAGATGTGTCTCGCTCTCTATAACACGACACATAAGTGTAATTACTACAAGTTCATGGCCATTTTATTCAATCCATGGTACACACATTTGTCTGCTAAAGGCCGTTTCCCAACTAGAATAACGCCATTAACGGTCTGTCTCTCTCTCTTCCCCCGTCTCCTGTCAATTCAGTCATCTTCATTCCAACTTCCTGGGGGGCCCGAGGGTTTCATATATTGATAAACGTGGTGCATACAAATGTGTGTAAATATATATATATATATATATATATGATCATCCATTCTCGATCAATTTAAAGAGTGTGCAGAAGGCGAACTAGCTAGACAGACATCAGGAATGGAGTTACCAGGTTTGCATATCATTGATGTTTCAGCACATCATGGGTTTTCATCTGTTAATTAGTCATATCCATATATATCTGCGTGCATCCTCCTCTGTCTGTGATTTCACTTCTACCTCAGAATCGATCTTCTTCGGTCTTTGCAGGCAAACAGGTCCCGAGCATCGATGAGCTGCGCAAGCGCATCTCCACGGTAAACCTCTCAATTGCTTTTCTAAACATGTTCGTGTCAAAATTTTTTGTTTGTGCTTACTGTTTCTGGCTTTTCCCACCTCTAGTTATACCCTTTTCATTATGTCATTGGACAAGTTAAGATACTCTGGGACGTTCTAATACCGATTGAAAGGACGATTTTTTTGTTTATGGATAACCAGAATTTACAACTCGGAAAGAACATGAATGAGTCTCTAATACAAATACTACACCCGAACTAAAAAGACAAAGCTGAAAAACACTTTGCATCCGTTTGAGGACCGAAATCTGACAGGGCATGCTTTTTAGATCACCATGGCCTGATGGTTGAACAATGGTTGACAAAATATCATCGGAAAAAAATTGGATCACATATATGCAGATTGAGCAAAAAACACCATCCAAAGGAAACCTCGGATCACTCAATGTTTCAGAAGAGGAGCTGAAGATACGGGATGAGCTTGAGGAAGAGGTTGAAAGAAATCTAGAGGAAGAGATCAAAGGTCAGATATGCCAGCTTTCTCTTCGACTTAGCCGGCTTTATCAATGCCGGAAAGAAAGAATTGGTGCAACGAGAGGTCACGATCATCGGCAGGAGAAGTCGTTCTCAGAGGTGAAAATAAGCATCAAGATGGAAGGAGGGACGACTATCAAAATAAACGAGACCAAGATACCAGAATCTCGACAAATCAAGGCTCGGCCTCATCACAGGGTGGCTTCCGAGTTGGGAGTATCCAATCCGGTGGCTCCTCCGTCAGGGAAAAGTTTCGATTGGGCAAGAACTCTCCGATCATCGTGAAATATCGATCAAGCTAGCAGAGATTCTTACTATATATGAAAAGTGAACTCAATGGCTGTTTCGGATTTTCACATCATCAAGTTTGTCTATGTGGGTTTTAAAAATTGTGTTTTTCAGTGAGTTAAATTATGAATAATGATGGGGAGACGATGAACCATTGGCTCTCCGACCTGGGATTGGAGCTGCTTTTTTCTTTTTTTCCTTTTTTGGCTGGATGGCAAAAGTCGTGACATGGATGAAACTATTCATCTGCTTGTTCCATCAATGAGTTCACCGAGATCACTGCTAAAATTTCCATTAAAATGTCCAAACAAAGAAAAAAATTCCATTGAAATGCACTTAAGGTATTGTGATGCGAAATGTCGTCCCACTGGTCGGGTGTGTGTGTGTATATATATATATATCAAGTTGATTATACGATATAACTATTGGCACAACCATCAAAATATATCTAGTTCCATGTTAAACAAGGGTTGCTTGTAAGTCATGCTTAGCAACTCAACATGCTTGTTTTGATTATACATTCTTTCAGCATAAAAAGAAGATACATAAATCTAGAAATGAATAAAAAAAAGTGAATAAAAAGGCACAAAGGTTCTAATAATGATAATCAAACTTAGGACCTTCTGGTGTGAAATTGAGGGTGACCAAGCTCCCTTTCTCTTAATTGTAAAAAGACAAATTTAAAATTAACTCTCGTCGGTGAAATTTTTGATACTCATTTATGATGCACAAGTATGGGTAGATCCAAAATCAGTTAGAACTTACTTGATGTAGTATATTCTAAATATATTATAATGAAATTCAGTCTATATTGAATCGGCACACAATGAATACAGAACTCATATCAAAGCCTACTATAAAAAGACTGGTTCATACTCGTAACTTTCTTGTTTGTACTTTGTTTCTCGAGTTATTTATACCATTGTATTCTAAATTCAATAAACTTTCTTTTCACAAGTATTTACACATATTTGATTAATTTATCATATCCAAAATATCAAAGCAACTCAGAAGATAATATTGAAAAATAATTGACTATAGGGAAAACATGCTTACTGTAATGTACTAAGGGCTGTTTGAATTGATGTAATCCATGAACATTCCATGAAAAGTAATAAACTTTCGCATCTATTTTCCCATGTTTGGATGAAAAATGGGATGTAATACCACTTTTCTGGACTTTTCAAAATTTACCGGGCTAGCCACAAATCTCAGCAATTACTTTGTCGGGTTCCACCCCTGCAATCTCAAATTGCAAAGTGGAAAAACCCTCTTTCCCACTTTGTCCACTAAAAAGGACAAATGGAGAGTGAAAAAAAAAAAAAGGAATGAGAGAGCATCTTTACAAATTTATATTTATTTTATATCATATTAAATATTATAATATTATATTCTCAACTACTTTTCCTACAATCTAAAATATTTATCAAATACAAAAATTTTATATTACAATCCACTTTCCATGTAAAATAATAATTCTTCATGTAATCTAATTTTCATCCGTAATCTAACAAGACTCGAACCAAATGCCACCTAAATATAATGGTAAGACTACTGCATTGGATTAATAAAAATTATAAAAGTCCTCTAAACTCGATTAGTTAATGGTAATTAAATCTTTGAAAGATGGCCCATCTCCTCATGTTCCTCATACTGTAATTAAGAGTTACGTTCTTTTGTACAACTAATTTGATCAATCGAAATACCACTTACCAAAAAAAAAAAATCTTTGAAAGATGTTGAAATAACTCTGTGTTAATAAAGGTAAGAATAAAAAAATCAATAAACAATCCAATGAGTGCCTAAAACCAGTGGTATATTATGAGTTTTGGATAGGATTTGCGCCTTAAGTGAATAAGGTATAATCCGATCCAAAACCTAGTAATCAATCCTATACATCATAGTTCGGTACCTTAAAACGTATAGGGATGCCTACACCCTTATCCTTTATTTCTCCATTCCTCCCATCATTTTTTTAATAGTAAAAGGAGTGCAACAATGATAACAATCTTGTCACATTCAATATGCAATATTCAAACTCTCATATTCGATTATAAAAATATCAGACGTATTGAATAATCAATGGTTAAAACTGACCTGTTAACATAATACTATCGGAAGTCTAATATAGTTTGAACAAGCCAATGCAATATAGAGAAACTAGTCCAAGTTCAAAGTGTCACAACCCGAAAATCTGGCGGACTTTTCATTTAACCAGTCATTCACTGATCTTGATCTCCAAGATGTCTATTTTAGATCTCCTCAATCCTTAGCATATTATTCATAATAAAAATTAACATATATGATATATTCACATATGTATTCAAATAAAAATGATCCTAAAAATATTTACAAAACTTAATCTGCTATACCATGAGCAGTTATATAACCTTCACATATAATATTAACCATAATTGTATACCAAAATAATGCCAATTATAATATACTATCAAATAATAAAATTTACTATATTTAAAATGGATCTCTTTACATCCTATTTCCCTCTTGCGAACTGTCTGTCTCCAATCTTCTTGTTGTCTTCTCTCTCGCTGCTGTCCGTTCGGTCGTGCCCAGAGGGGGCGGCATATGCGAGGGGTTGTCAATGCAAGAGGAACTAATAAATAAATCAATGGGCTTAAACAATACTAATTGGCTTGAGTTCCTAAGTCATGAGCTCATACAAAGAATACATTTCTATTAAACATTTTGACATAAATACATGAAAATGGATACTAATCTCGAACCTAATAGTTACTATCTGACGATAAAAATAATTTAATACAGTTAATATTGCCATGTAACTTGAAGGTCATGTATTTGATCTCACTTATAAACTTCTGTGTTCTCGTTTTATTCCCCTCTTATTCTATTTTTTTTAGGTTTATAGATCTGGTCGGTATTATAAAAAAAAATTACCATATGACTCTCACGGCCCTCTTTTCTTTTGGGAAAAAAAACATATTTGTTTTATTGCTCCTTTGGGAGTAAAAAGGACAGGCGTGAAAGCCTTCTCGGGGATAGAGATAAATGTGGTAAGCGCTTCTCTTTTTATCTTTCTCTGCCTCGCGCGGGAGAGCTCACCGCTGGGACATGGATCTGAGCGCGAGCTAGACCCCTGTACTGTGTTTTCCCGGGCTATGATGAGAAGAAGCTTCAGCGTCTTCTTCTCAGAAGGCCGAGAGGATGCATCTGCTGGAAGAACCTTGCGCTCTGTACTGTGAAGAAGAGAACTTTGATGAAGATTTCAGCCTCAACACCAATGCCCTCATAGAGGAGAGCGTAAACAATGATTCCTTTGCAATAAAGGACTCACCTTTACCTTCTCCTCGTCGACAAGAGCACGACCTCTTCTACGATGATAATGAATTTGAGTCCCTGATTTCGAAGGAAAGCGAGACCCGCCTGTGTTATGACAATCTAATGTCTGACGGGTCATTGGTGGAATCAAGGAGAAATGCTGTTGGTTGGGTCTTGAGGGTGACCGCCCACTACGGCTTCTCTGCCTTCACTGCTGCTTTAGCCGTGAGCTACTTTGATCGGTTTCTGCTGAGCGTTAGGTTGCAGAACAACAAGCCATGGACGACCCAGCTCACTGCTGTTGCTTGTCTCTCTCTGGCCGCGAAAGTCCAGGAGACCCAAGTTCCTCTCCTCCTGGACCTCCAGGTACGGGAATGTCCTTGAAATGCCTCAATGAATTTTGAATTTGATACTGTAATTGTTATTTTCGGGTTATTTTTTTCCATTTAGGTGGAGGAGTCGAAGTATTTGTTTGAGGCCAAGACCATACAGAGAATGGAGCTCTTAGTGCTGTCAACTCTACAATGGAGAATGAACCCTGTGACCCCAATTTCTTTCCTTCATCACATCTCCAGGAGGCTCCATCAGAAGTCAATCCTGTGGTGGGAGTTCCTCCTGAGGTGTGAGAATTTGTTTCTCTCTGTCATTGCAGGTTAGCAGCCAAAAGCAGCTCTCTGGATTTGATACACTGATAGCAAATTCTTATGTCGGTTCCGTTAAACGGTTAACTCTGGGTTTTCTTTCAGATGTGAGACTCGGGGGTTACCTTCCTTCAGTTACTGCTTCTGCTATAGTGCTGTGTGTTGTAAGGGAAGCTGAGCCTCCTTGTGATGTTTTTGTGTACGATGACCAGCTCCTGAATGTAGTGGACAAGAGCAATGAGGTTTGCCAATATTTCCTTGCACTTTCTTTCGATTCGACATTCTATCTTGGGGATGGAATAGGAGGAAAATTTTATACACACCTAGTTATAGCTCTTTGTTTTGTGGAGTCGTCCTGGTTAAAGAACTTTGATAGTGAGCAGAACCTATAGGGCAGATTAACAGTTGGTTGTGTAGAAATGACGAATTTTACGAGAAAATTAGGTGATTGCCAGCGGATTTGCACTCGAACCACCCTGAGTCTATCCATTATCCTGTCTATAGTCCATCATTGATGTAATCCCAAGTCCTGTTATCTGAACGGAAAGTTCAAGGGGAATTTCCTACTTGCTTCCATGTTTTCCATTAGTGTTTGAAACTGGGATTGTCTTGCTTTCTCAGCAAGTGATATCTTATGGCATTTATCTGCTTGTTATTGGCGCAGGGCAAAGTAAAGGAGTGCTATGAACTCATTCAGGAAATATCAGGTGGAAGAGGAAGCAGCCTCGACTGCAAGCCACTCGACTGCCACAAGCGCAAGGTTCCTTTGGTACCGAGCAGCCCGGTTGGTGTGGGGGATGCTTCCTTTAGCTGTACCAGTTCAAAAGAGTCTTGGGCTTTGGAGTCGTCTCCCTTATGCTCACCTGATGAGTGTGGTTTCAAGAGGGGAAGAATCCAGCATTAGTTAGCTGCTGAATAATGTTACCCTAGAAATTAGAGATTGCTCCGATCTTCTTCGTGGCGGATCATTTAGAAGGAACTGACCCTTAAATCCTTCATGTATTTGCTAATTCCAGCTAAGATTCATAGTAAATGGCAGATATGAAAATTATGTGCATGTTCTGTTGTTTCATCTTTCGTTCTGAGATCATGCCCTTATTATCAGACAAGCTTTGCCCACAAATTCGAGATTAATTTCAAAATCCACATTGGCTATCCGTGGAGATTCTGAATGAAGATACTCTACTTCGGTCACATGTAGTACGGCGAATGGAGACGAACAATGAGATGAAAGATATCTCACCATTTTTTCGGAACGATTCTTTTCTACTCTACGTTCTTCCAGTCAAAGAGATTTCTTAGTAGACTTTGGCAATGTCCATTTGGAAATTAAACTAAACAATATTCTCTTGTATCTTATTCAACTTAGGGCAGTTGCATTGTAGAAATTTTGCTTCTTTGATCTGACAGAAGCAATAAATTAAGCAAAACGCAGAGTCTTCCATGGAAGGTTTCATAGCCCAGAGAGACATCAATTGTTTATCAAAAGGGAGAGCAGGTGAGGGCTCTCCCATTAAAGTCAAAGACAGCATGAGAAATCTTTGCTGAAGACAGACAGAATTCCTGCTGACTGACAGTGGGTGCTTTCTTTTACAGACACTAAGCTTCATTAAACTACAAAGTCCTCTTTTATGGTATTATTCATCTTGGTGTTTCCTCTTCCCATCTGGTTAAGGAGGTCTTGTCCTTCCCAAATCATAGTTTACTCGAACGGGATTGAAAGTTCTCGAAACTTGAGCCTCACCCGCCTTCCCTGTTCATTTGTTTGAAAACCGGCAAAGAATCTTTTAGCAAGTGAATGCATTGACCAAACCATTGACAATGAAAATGATGATTTCAATGCATGCTAATAATAAACTATTCTCGGACGATTCGCCGAAACGGTTGAGCAAATCGGTCGATGTGATCTTCGAATGTTTGGAATTTATTTATTTATTTTTTTTTTGCACAGGATTAGATTCTGAAGTTTTAGAAGATGGAGCTCTAAATTATCGATTGGGAGTGATACAAGCTGTCAATTAAATTTGTTCAGCATTGCGGAGGACCATAAATATCTTTCGAGGATTTCTGTCCATCAGGGAAAAGTAATGGGAAACATTTGGATGAATTCAGTAGCTGAATTTCATCTAACCTAATAAAAATAAGTGAAGGAATTCATTAGTGTCTTATGCAGTTTGCGAGTGAAGGTCATGCCCGTCGTCTCATTCGACAATGTCCCGCTGCGATCAAGGCAACAATTCAAAGTATCGGTTTGCTTGCGTAAAATATTTCACCTGAACTTACAAGAAATTAAGCTGTTTTCTACTTAAAAGTATAATCTATTAGGTGAGGTGATGGTATCAATTCTCTTATACACCGAACATGTTTGCACTTAACACGTGTCGCTAAACACCCGCCCATCAACAACTAACATAGAGACAGACATTTTACTTTTGGTCTAGAGCGGGGGACAAACTATCATGAGGCAAGCCTTCTCCATACTTGATAAATTGGCCACCGGGTGGGTATTTTTCTTTCGATCTTGAGCTTATTGCAGGCCAGCGTGGTGTGAGTCCATGTAAAGATATGGTCTGATACCATGTAAAATATTTCAACTGGGCCTACAAAAAATCATGTTCGTTTCCACCTAAACACCTAAACTATTAGATGATGGTATATAATTCTCTTATAAATCAGATTTTAATCTCTTGACTCTCCAATGTGGAGTTCAATTCTCAACAGCCTATGCGGGCCTCCTATGTCCCGACGATACCGGACCGATTTGAGCATCGCATTGCTCGATAAGAGGGATGAATTAGTCTTGACATATTCTCCATATGTTTCTTCATAATGTGCAATGCTGTTATGAGGATAAAGAGTGAAAGAATTGCAGAAATTACAGGAAATAGCTACTCAGATAGATCGACAATTTCAGGGAGAAGAAACAAAGAAGGTAAATAGTACAAACATGTGAAGACAGACATACCTACCTTTTCCTTGAATAAATGAATTTTTTTGATCAAAAAAAATGTGAAGACAGACATGAGATTGGAACGTAAGCGTTGAAAACAGCTGTCGAGAGAATCTATACGTCCATATTTTCCCTTTTATTGTTGCTTGAATTTCCAATAACATCTTGATCTATTTTCTTTTTCAGTTTCTAACACATGATATTTAAAAACTTAAACCAATCTAACTAATTTAGATTTGAATCGAGTTGATCAACTGATAGATAAAAGTCTCCCATCTCATAATTTTTCTGTCTAAACCACTGGTATCTAGAAATTCAACGGGTCCTGATTAATCAAGTTCGAGTCAAGAGGCCACTAGGAGCAAATCTCTCGCAAGGTGAATTCTCTTCATTCATAAGACTCGAACCAGAGACATTATTTAAGAGGAAGAAGTACCCTACCTCCTCAACTAATCCATTTTGGTTTCCTTATCATAAATTTAGTCACTTCATAAGACTTGATTTCAAGATTGTAAAATTTTCATCAAGTCCATAAGAAAATTTGAACTCATATCTACATAAAAGTTTATACTAAATACTCGCTCTCAATGACTAATCTCGAGTTGGATATGATGAGATACGAACCTATAGGGTAACAAACTCTGATATCAAGTAAAATTTTCAGATGTTGATTGGAAAATTGGGCAGCCTAATTTTAATAGACAGTAGTGCTCATATATACATCTTTTTAAGACCTATCTGATGTAAAATGTTGAACTATATCAACCAATCAAGTTGTATTGGTTGTCTTAAATGTATTGCCAAAGAAGAGTCTTTTGTACTGGTCTGCTTGCCGCGGGTGCACCACGGAGCAAAGTCTGAAGTAGTGGAGCAATGGCTGAAAAATCGTCAGACATCCTCTGGCCAGGCAAGTGACCGACATGAATACAACTTACATGCATCCCCCTGTCCCATCAAATCATAGAGAAGAAAGAAGCGAAGTGAAAACAAACGATGGCGATGGAAGGGAAGTTGTCCATGACAGCAGACCCCCAGGTCCCAGGAAACCTAGTTAATGGTGACGAACCAACAGCCGCTATAAATCGTTTTCATGTGAAATGCTACTGTGAATGAGGCAACTCCTAAGGCCTTGGGGAAGACAAGAAAGGCCAAACCCCACCATGGTAAGTAGGGATTTTGTCATAGAGGTGTGGTTGATATGGTCAGGATAAGATTCTACCCCTTTTTTGAACGGTTCAGAATAAAGATTATCAGATAGGTCTCTGTCACCGAAAATGTGAAGACTGTCTTATGATAATCAAGATCAGGGGTCCGCTGTATAAAGCTTGGTCTCATTCAGTACGTGATGGTAAACAAAAATCAGATTCTTGGTATCATCCGTTTACGTGATGATAAGACGTACTCGCACTTTCGCTTTGTGTTTGGATTTCTTGCCGACGCTGGGAGAATGGACAGGGGCCATGGTCGCCTAGCAGAATTTGTGTTCGCGCGTCATTGTAAGTAAAATATATCACTGAAATTCTAATTGCTATTCAAGAAAAAGACATCATGAGTATTATATATTTGTCGATTCTCGTAGGTGAGTTCTAAATATTCAAAATTATAAAACCAAATCTTATGTGTTGGCCGTGTTATAACATCAAGTATTTTTCGTCGCTTACCGTTAGTAACGTGACATTGACACACGTCAGTCTAAAATAACGGTAGGTGATAAAGATGACTCGAAGTTGTAATGCATGCAACGTATATAACTTGATTTATCACTTTAAAACAGTTAGAATTCACTTACAAGAATTGATAAATATATAGGACTCATGATATTTTTCTCCCGTTGTTTCTATCTGCCCAATAGAAAAATTGATTATGTGTAAATGAAAAGTTTGATGTTATGAAAAACAAACTGGAGGGATAAAAAGGGAGAAATTCTTAGGTAGGCCGTGTTGATGGACGACACTGTGAATTTAACTAATGATTTTTCGACATATCAGTAAAAAACATAATGTCTCATTTTAAAAATCAACATTATTAACGGATAAAATAGTTCATTTGATACTTTTTAATAATGTAAAATTTTTACCTTATCTTACAAGAGAATGAGCATGTTATAACTTAAAACTTACGTATATAGGTGGTGGAACCCAAATTCTCTTATAAATCATGATTCTTTTTATTACTTATTCGTTGTGGGATTCATTTGTCAACATTTGCCTTCATATGGTAACACGTTCGCACTTGATACGTGATTTCAAACGCCAAGCCTCAATAATTGATCTTGAACCATGTATTTTTCTTCCGTGCTCTAGCAAGGGAGACAATTGATTTCGATGTGACCATTCTCTTCCATCCCCGCTATAATAGCCAAGAGTTCTGCACTCGAGACTAACCCACACGATAACATACTCTGATATCGTATAAAATATCGGTAGGACATATAAGAGGTTAAACTCATTTTCACTTAAGTTATAAAACGGTTAGGGATGGCAATCTCGACTCCGACCCACCGGCTTGCTCTGCCTGCCCTAGTTTTATGGTGAGTCAAGACATGTTCAGGTCTGTCTTCTAACTTGGCCATATCATATTATACAACGTTATATTCTATATTATATATTTTAAAATCAATTTGACTTGATTTACAAATGCTTTTATCTTAATATATTGTGTAATAATCAATTTGACTTGATTTACGATCTCTTTAGTATAAAATAATATATCACAAAATAAATAACAAAAATAGAGAATCGGTAAGATAGTTATTGCATAGGACATCCAGTTAGAAGGCGGGAGGTTCACATTTCCTTATTAGTAATTTTTTCTTATTTTATGCCCCTTCTATGAAAAAACAAGTTGATAAAAGAGAATCAAACTCCTGACCTCCTCTTAAAATAATAGCTTATTAATCTCTATTTAGGGGTGGCAAATCAGGGGGTCCAGCCCATTAAGCTTATCGAGCAGTGCCCGAAAAGAAGGGAGTCCTGTAAGACACGACAAATATCAGGCAATCCAGCCCGGTCTGTTAGCACAATAATTTACTTTAAATTTTATTTTTTATATTTTCACTTGAGGAAAAAAACATTTTCACATTCAATTTACATTATTAATTTGTTTTCTTTTCGTATTATCGAACCATTAGGCCGACCCAAATGAAGGTGGCTGGCTAACCTTTAGTCCAAGTACGGTTTTATCGTGCCGGACGACCCAAAATTACCACCTCTACCTCTATTTCCTCTTATACTCTCATTCGTTCATTTTTTTTTCTAGTAATTTATTCATATGACATGATCGCGAATCCGAATTGGTTCTCAATTAAGTTATCGAAAGTAATTATGAATTGCATCGTATTCAATTTTCTCGTAATAAAGATAAGCATACCTCTCCTCTCTACTATAGTCATAAAAAATCATTAGGAGTTCATCAAATCATATGAATCCTTAGCTCTCTTATTGCTGACAGCTGACGGGAACTCAGCACGGTGTCCAAATCTTTGGTGCCAGACCTTTAACCTTTTCCATTGTCGTACCGAATACATGAAGGTACCCTGCCACACAAGTAAAGTAGTACAACCCTTTGAAACTCACCCACCCTAATCATCCTCCTCATAGTGCGATCCTGCGAAAGATACGATCTTGAAGAAAAAATGACATGATAATTCAGATGATTCGTCTGTCTTCCCGATCCATGTAGCTTGGATAACACTTCGGTACATACACCGGATATGGCTTGGCAATGTTCCGTCTAGTGCATGGAAGCAACCGTGTCAATAATCCATTGATCAGTTCCAATATCGTTGACATACAATCCGTCAACACTAAATGGCTCAGAAGTAACCTCGCTAGGGCCCATCGGACCGAGTGGCCTCTGGAATTTAGTGCTGAACTGTCAGGTTTTTCTGTTGCCAATGTCGCTGCTGCTCACGGTTTGGTCCACATGCTTAGGATGCTGGAGCGCAGGGTCCCGAATGTTTGGGATTTAGACCCATCAAAAATTGGTGAAGCTGCAGTGAAGAATGCCGTGCAGCAAAGATCTGTTGGGTTTTGCCCGATAAACTCGAGTATGGTTTCCTTTAGGAAATTGCTCGATCAAATCATCCCATGACACCACCACATCGAATAATCATGGATTGATTCAGTAGGTGGAATTCGTTCTAATCAATAGGTCTATCTTGAAAATTTGCATTGCAGTGCAACGAAGTTGCCCGATTTCATTCACAATATTGTATCGACCATTGGGAGATTATGTGCCGAAAATTGGAGCTGGAAGCACTTCCTACGCGGAGATACTCAAGTCTCAATGAATTCGGCAGATTAAATGCTATCAAATCAAGGGAAGGAAAAGGAAATAGAGTTTGGAATCAGCCGGCGGATCTGCAGTCACTTCCCGGAGATGGCTTCCTTGGCGGACTGCAGAG
>CM075300.1:8748045-8780385 GCA_037672795.1 Lagerstroemia speciosa
TGGAGGAGATCAAGCGCCGGTGACTAGAGCACCACCAGAAGCACTGGCAACTCATGCCCCTCCGACTCCACTAGGGATGCAAGCAGTGCGAGCATCCGGGCCATGCCACTCTTCGCACCGGCTGCGGCAGGCCGTTGTTTGGCAGTTGCCGCCCCGCAGCGTTTCGCTGTGCTCCCTCCATTCTGCTCCGGCCTGCTGTGGCATCAGAACCGCGGCTGCATCGCATTTGGAAGATGTGTACATTAATTGAACTGATTAATCCATCGATTAACTAATAGTATTTAGCACAACCCGACAGATCTGGTCTATTGATAAGGAGATTAAGTATATATCCTCTTTATTCAGGTTTGAATCTCTTTAAAACCAGCCAGCACCTCTGAGTTTATCTTGGTTTGTGCATTTATTGGTGTGCACATAAGGTCATGGGGATTATCGGTCGAAAATCGAATCCTTCTCGATATCAAAGATATATGTCTATCGATTGTCGATTGTATGTCGACTGGACCGACCCGGATTGTAGAATTGCTTCTGGAAGCCTCACAGCAACCCAATTTCACAATCCAAACATATAATGCTAACTGCTCCATATTGCAGTGACTAAGAGATTTTAAATCCAATTTTACTGATACAAATGGCACAACCTAGTGTTTTGTCTTCCCTGTATGCAAAATTTTCCGGTTTATTAAAAAAAAAAAGGACAAGTGCATGCGCTGGAATTGAGATTGTAAGATTAGAAAATTACCTGAGATGACAAGGACTGCGAAAAAATGCGTACTGAAGACAGACCGATTAGATTTGCAATCTCCAATGTTATAAACTACAAATTTATGCAAAGTTGAAAGCTCCTCAAATAGATTGGATATCTTGTGAGAATTAGCCTCAGCCATCGAGGGTTATTTAAGTGTAAGAACAGCTGCATTGCGTTATTTTAAATTAATTCCTTGTGTACGTATAAGAAGCATGTAATTAATTATCTAAGTAGCAATAAATAAATAAACTAATTAAGCATGTACTTTACCTAAATTCTCATTTTTAGTTTAAATTTTTTCTTATGATCTAAGAAGATATTAATTATGAGATATTTATTTCGTCAAGCACAATATTCATTTTTCGTCAAAATTTGCTACAAAGTTAGGTTTTTTTAATAAAAATTAACATGTCACATCAGTCAAAACTGTTAATTTTTGCAGAATTTACAACACGGTACTAAGTTAGAAAAAATTACATAATTTGTACCTTCTCAATTTATACAAGAAATTTATGTTAAAAGTGAGAATTTTAAGTAATATTACATGGCCAGTTATGTTATATTTCAAAAAATGTCTACTCTTCCGCAACGTACGGTCGTTTCCAAAAGCTACTCAAAGAATAAATGCAGCTGATTTAATTGCCTTCGCAGAGGATTTCTCGCTAAATAGAAATAAAATATCCACGCTTGGAGCTGTAGTGTTGTTATCCGTGGAGGGAAGGAAAGAAAGAGAATCACGAGCCTAATTTTTGAGAAATTCTAGATGAACATGCCATGCCATGTGGCGTGATGAAATAAGATGACAATTAGGATTTAGAAAATTTGTTTAAGGAAGAAGAAACTTCATATAAGAGAAATAGGACGAATTGAAGGAAACGAAATAATATACAATAATAAAATTAGAGAAATTTAGTGAAATATTTACAATATTTTACGAATTTTACTAAATTCAAGAGAGATCATTAACCTGGTAACTAAAATCTATCTCTGATTACGGTACCTACGCATGAAATCTCATCAAGTGCAAGGGTTCTGGTTAGGGTATCGGAAATCACCATTAAATCTATGGTATATTTATTCTTCTGTCTCTTCTTTCTATCTGTTCAAAAATTAATTCTCTTTGTCATTGGAAATCTCATTCAAGTTTTTTTTTTTGCACACCTAAATATATAGAAATATATTCTATCAAAAACATATAGAAACATATACAGTTGTATGGTTGAAATTTTTGTCATGACAAGGTTACATTTTTTTAAGGGAGACCACCCATGTATCTAATATAAGGACATCGAATAAAAGGAAATAAAATGACACATAACTCGCATGATAAGATTTGAGCAAAAAATCTCTTAATTATAAGTCAGAGTCTTGGAAAACTTTCGATTAAAGTCAGTTGTTCTACAACAATCTGCCCGTAAAAAATCTCGCTATAGATGATTTACCACGTATAGGAATTCAATGCCCTTGCACTCTACCCCCATCCTACAAGCCCAAGAGTTGTACTCGCAAAAATAGAAATGGCCAATCTTCACTCAGTGGGATGCTTCGCGAAGCCTTTAAAAGATACGACGACAGCCTTCTAATGAAACTGGAAACTGTTCATTCTTCTATCTTTTTTGCAGAGGTACTGATTGACATTCATCACATCAGGCACCTATAGTACATTGATTGTGCTTAAAGGCCAACCGACATCTCAACACACATCCCCCCCAGCATATATCCCTTCCACGTAAAGCACTACATATACATAAACATATATATATATATATATATATGGATGTAGACGTGTCTCGCTCTCTATAACACGACACATAAGTGTAATTACTACAAGTTCATGGCCATTTTATTTCAATCCACGGTACACACATTTGTCTGCTAAAGGCCGTTTCCCAACTAGAATAACGCCATTAACGGTCTGTCTGTCTCTCTCTCTCTCTCTCTCTCTCTTCCCCCCTCTCCTGTCAATTCAGTCATCTTCATTCCAACTTCCTGGGGGTCCCGAGGGTTTCATATATTGATAAACGTGGTGCATACAAATGTGTGTAAATATATATTTATATATATGTATATGATCATCCATTCTCGATCAATTTAAAGAGTGTGCAGAAGGAGAACTAGCTAGACAGACATCAGGAATGGAGTTACCAGGTTTGTTACAGCACATCATGGGTTTTCATCTGTTAATTAGTCATATCCATATATGTCTGCGTGTATCCTCCTCTGTGATTTTACTTCTACCTCAGTATTGATCTTCTTTGGTCTTTGCAGGCAATCAGGTCCCGAGTATCGATGAGCTGCACAAGCGCATCTCCATGGTAAACCTCCCAATTGCTTTTCTAAACATGTTTGTGTCGAAATTTTTTGCTTGTGCTTACTGTTTCCGGGTTTTCCCACCTCTAGTTATACCCTTTTCATTTTGTCATTGGACAAGTTAAGATACTCTGGGACGTTCTAATACCGATTGAAAGGACGATTTTTTTGTTTATGGATCACCAGAATTTACAACTCTGAAAGAACATGAATGAGTCACAAATACAAATACTACATCCGAACTAAAAAGTCAGCGCTGAAAAACACTTTGCATCCGTTTGAGGACCGAAATCTGACAGGGCATGCTTTTTAGATCACCATGGCCTGATGGTTGAACAATGGTTGACAAAATATGACCGCAAAAAAATTGGATCACACATATGCAGATTGAGCAACAAACACCATCCAAAGGAAACCTCGGATCACTCAATGTTTCAGAAGAGGAGCTGAAGATACGGGATGAGCTTGAGGAAGAGGTTGAAAGAAATCTAGAGGAAGAGATCAAAGGTCAGATATGCCAGCTTTCTCTTCGACTTAGCCGGCTTTATCAATGCCGGAAGGAACAATTGGTGCAACGAGAGGTCACGATCATCGGCAGGAGAAGTCGTTCTCAGAGGTGAAAATAAGCATCAAGATGGAAGGAGGGACGACTATCAAAATAAACGAGACCAAGATACCGGAATCTCGACCAATCAAGGCTCGGCCTCATCACAGGGTGGCTTCCGAGTTGGGAGTATCCAATCCGGTGGCTCCTCCGTCAGGGAAAAGTTTCGATTGGGCAAGAACTCTCCGATCATCGTGAAATATCGATCAAGCTAGCAGAGATTCTTATTATATATGAAAAGTGCACTCAATGGCTGTTTGGATTTTCATATCATCAAGTTTGTCTATGTGGGTTTTAAAAATTGTGTTTTTCAGTGAGTTAAATTATGAATAATGATGGGGAGACGATGAACCATTGGCTCTCCGACCTGGGATTGGAGCTGCTTTTTCTTTTTTCCTTTTTTCTTTGGCTGGATGGCAAAAGTCGTGACATGGATGAAACTATTCATCTGCTTGTTCCATCAATGAGTTCACTGAGATCACTGCTAAAATTTCCATTAAAATGTCCAAACAAAGTAAAAAATTCCATTGAAATGCACTTAAGGTATTGTGATGCGAATATATATATATATATATATATCGAGTTGATTATACGATATAACTATTGGCACAACCATCAAAATATATCTAGTTCCATGTTAAACAAGGGTTGCTTGTAAGTCATGCTTGGCAACTCAACATGCTTGTTTTGATTATACATTCTTTCAGCATAAAAAGAATATACATAAACCTAGAAATAAATAAAAAGGCACAAAGGTTCTAGTAATGAGAATCGAACTCAGGATCTCCTGGTGTGAAATCGAGGGTGATCAAGCTCCCTTTCTCTTTGTAAAAAGACATTTAAAATTAACTATCGTCAATGAAATTTTGATACTCATTTATGATGCACAAGTATAGGTAGATCCAAAATCAGCTAGAACTTACCTGATGTAGTATATTCTAAATGTATTATAATGAAATTCAGTCTATATTGAATCGACACACAATAAATACGGAACTCATATCAAAGCCTACTATAAAAAAAACCGGTTCATACTCATAACTTTCTTGTTTGTACTTTGTTTCTCGAGTTATTTATACCATTGTATTCTAAATTCAATAAACTTTCTTTTCACAAGTATTTACACATATTTGATTAATTTATTATATCCAAAATATCACAGCAACTCAAAAGATAATAATGAAAAATAATTGACTATAGGGAAAACATACTTACTGTAATGTAGTAAGGACGGTTTGGATTGATGTAATCCATGAACAATCCATCAAAAGCAATGAACTTTCGCATCTATTTTCCCATGTTTGGATGAAAAAATGGGATGTAATACCACTTTTCCGAACTTTTCAAAATTTACCAGACCAGCTACAAATCTCAGCAATTACTTTATTGGATTCCACCCTTGCAATCTCAAATTGCAAAGTGGAAAAACCCTCTTTTCCCACTTTGTCCACTAAAAAGGACAAATGGAGAGTGAAAAAAAAAAAGGAATAAGAGAGCATCTTTATAAATTTATATTTATTTTATATCATATCAAATATTATAATATTATATTCTCAACTACTTTTCCTACAATCTAAAATATTTATCAAATACAATAATTTTAGATTATAATCCACTTTCCATGTAAAATACTAATTTTTCATATAATCTAACAAGACTCGAACCAAATGCCACCTGATATGGACTAACATACACGCCCGATTCATTGAGATCCGAGTCACTCTCCTCACTCGACTGACTCAAGAAATACCGACTCACATCCAATGGATGTCGGATATCAACTAAGTCTGACTTCCACCCATAGGGATGTTGGACATCAACCAAGTCCGACTCTCCCACTAAGTCCGACTTCCACCACTAAGTCCAACTTCCATCGCTAAGTGGGACTTCCTCCCACATGGAAGTCGGACATCAACTAAGTCCGACTTCATCCCACATGGAAGTTAGACATCAACTAAGTCCGACTTCTATCGCTAAGTCCAACTTCCACCCATAGGGATGTTGGACATCAACCAAGTCCGACTCTCCCACTAAGTCCGACTTCCACCACTAAGTCTGACTTCCATCGCTAAGTCGGACTTCCTCCCACATGGAAGTCGGACATCAACTAAGTCCGACTTCCACCGCTAAGTCCAACTTCCATCGCTAAGTCCGACTTCCTCCCACATGGAAGTTAGACATCAACTAAGTCCGACTTCCATTGCTAAGTCCGACTTCCTCTCACATGGAAGTCGGACATCAACTAAGTCTGGCTTCCACCACTAAGTCCGACTTCCTCCCACATGGACGTCGGACATCGGACATCCGCAAGTCAGACCCTCACCCATGTGCTCAGCACGTGGGAGACATGATCACGTCAGTCTTCCGTACTCATCGGGATCTACATATAGCTCCATCACAGGCAAGTAGAACGGATGGACTCTTCCCCTCTTCAACATCTCTTCTCCCTCTTCTCCCTCCTCCACTTGATCAGATTACTCTCTGACTTAGGCATCGGAGGGCCGTTCCGGGGAACCACCCGGGCTTGGCTTTTTGCAGGTCTCCGGCGAAGTTTGCCCACCTTCTCCGTCTCGAGGTTAGCTCCGATTTCACCTAAAGATCTCTCAACCGGATAGGCCACTCGAAGGTACTATCACCACCTAAATATAATGGTAAGACTATTGTACTAGACTAATAAAAACTATAAAAGTCCTCTAAACTCGATTAGTTAATAATAATTAAATATTTTAAAGATGTTGAAATAACTATGTATTAATAAAGTTAAGAATAAAACAAACAACCCAATGAGTGCCTAAAACCAGTGGTATATTATGAGTTTTGGATAGGATTTGTTCCTTAATTGAATAAGGTATAATCCAATCTTAAGAATAAAAAAATCAATTAACAACCCAATGAGTGCCTAAAACCAGTGGTATACTATGAATTTTGGATAGGATTTGTTCCTTAATTGAATGATGTATAATCCAATCTAAAACCTAGTAATCAATCCTATACGGTACCTTAGAAAGTATAGGGATACCTACACCCCTTATCATTTATTTCTCCATTCGTCCCATCTTTTTAAATAGTAAAAGGAGTGCAACAATGATAACAATCTTGTCACATTCAATATGCAATATTCAAACTCTCCTTTTCGATTGTAAAAATATCAGACATATTAACAACCAATGATTAATAATGATCCGTTAACATAATATTATCGGAAGTCTAATATAGTTTGAAGAAGCCAATACAATATAGAGAAACTAGTCCAGGTTCAAAGTGTCACGATCCGAAAATTTGGCAGACTTTTTCTTTAGCGGTCCTTCATTGATCTTGATCTCCAAGAGGTCTATTTTAGATATCCTCAATCCTTAGCATATTATTCATAATAAAAATTAACATATATGATATATTCACATATGTATTCAAATAAAAATGATCCTAAAAATATTTACAAAACTTAATCTACTATACCATGAGCAGTTATATAACCTTCACATATAATATTAACCATAATTTTATACCTAAATAATACTAATTATAATATAATATAATATCAAGTAACAAAATTTACTATATTTAAAATGACTCTCTTTACATCCTATTTCCCTCTTACGAACTATGTGTCTCCAATCTTCTTGTTGTCTTCTCTCTCGCTGCTGCCCGTTCGGTGGTGCCCGGAGGGGGCGGCATATGCGTGGGGTTGTCAATGCAAGAGGAACTAATAAGTAAATCAATGGGCTTAAACAATACTAATGGACTTGAGTTCCTAAGTCATGAGCTCATACAAAGAATACATTTCTATTAAACATTTTAACATAAATACATGAAAATGGATACTAATCTCAAACTTAATAGTTACTATCCAACGATAAAAATAATTTAATACAGTTAATACTATCACGTAACTTGAAAGTTCTGCGTTTGACCTCACTTGTAAAACTTTCGCGTTCTCTTTTTATTCCTCTCTTATTCTATTTTTTTAGGTTTATAGATCTGCTCGGTATTATAAAAAAAAAAATTACCATATGGCTCTTACGGCCCTCTTTTCTTTTGGGAAAAAAAACATATTTGTTTTAGTGCTCCTTTGGGAGTAAAAAGGACAGGCGTGAAAGCCTTCTCGGGGATAGAGATAAATGTGGTAAGCGCTTCTCTTTTTATCTTTCTCTGCCTCGCGCGGGAGAGCTCACCGCTGGGACATGGATCTGAGCGCGAGCTAGACCCCTGTCCCGTATTTTCCCGGGCTATGATGAGAAGAAGCTTCAGCGTCTTCTTCTCAGAAGGCCGAGAGGATGCATCTGCTGGAAGAACCTTGCGCTCTGTACTGTGAAGAAGAGAACTTTGATGAAGATTTCAGCCTCAACACCAATGCCCTCATAGAGGAGAGCGTAAACAATGATTCCTTTGCAATAAAGGACTCACCTTTACCTTCTCCTCGTCGACAAGAGCACGACCTCTTCTACGATGATAATGAATTTGAGTCCCTGATTTCGAAGGAAAGCGAGACCCGCCTGTGTTATGACAATCTAATGTCTGACGGGTCATTGGTGGAATCAAGGAGAAATGCTGTTGGTTGGGTCTTGAGGGTGACCGCCCACTACGGCTTCTCTGCCTTCACTGCTGCTTTAGCCGTGAGCTACTTTGATCGGTTTCTGCTGAGCGTTAGGTTGCAGAACAACAAGCCATGGACGACCCAGCTCACTGCTGTTGCTTGTCTCTCTCTGGCCGCGAAAGTCCAGGAGACCCAAGTTCCTCTCCTCCTGGACCTCCAGGTACGGGAATGTCCTTGAAATGCCTCAATGAATTTTGAATTTGATACTGTAATTGTTATTTTCGGGTTATTTTTTTCCATTTAGGTGGAGGAGTCGAAGTATTTGTTTGAGGCCAAGACCATACAGAGAATGGAGCTCTTAGTGCTGTCAACTCTACAATGGAGAATGAACCCTGTGACCCCAATTTCTTTCCTTCATCACATCTCCAGGAGGCTCCATCAGAAGTCAATCCTGTGGTGGGAGTTCCTCCTGAGGTGTGAGAATTTGTTTCTCTCTGTCATTGCAGGTTAGCAGCCAAAAGCAGCTCTCTGGATTTGATACACTGATAGCAAATTCTTATGCCGGTTCCGTTAAACGGTTAACTCTGGGTTTTCTTTCAGATGTGAGACTCGGGGGTTACCTTCCTTCAGTTACTGCTTCTGCTATAGTGCTGTGTGTTGTTAGGGAAGCTGAGCCTCCTTGTGATGTTTTTGTGTACGATGACCAGCTCCTGAATGTAGTGGACAAGAACAATGAGGTTTGCCAATATTTCCTTGCACTTTCTTTCGATTCGACATTCTATCTTGGGGATGGAATAGGAGGAAAATTTTACACACACCTAGTTATAGCTCTTTGTTTTGTGGAGTCGTCCTGGTTAAAGAACTTTGATAGTGAGCAGAACCTATAGGGCAGATTAACAGTTGGTTGTGTAGAAATGACGAATTTTACGAGAAAATTAGGTGATTGCCAGCGGATTTGCACTCGAACCACCCTGAGTCTATCCATTATCCTGTCTATAGTCCATCATTGATGTAATCCCAAGTCCTGTTATCTGAACGGAAAGTTCAAGGGGAATTTCCTACTTGCTTCCATGTTTTCCATTAGTGTTTGAAACTAGGATTGTCTTGCTTTCTCAGCAAGTGATACCTTATGGCATTTATCTGCTTGTTATTGGCGCAGGGCAAAGTAAAGGAGTGCTATGAACTCATTCAGGAAATATCAGGTGGAAGAGGAAGCAGCCTCGACTGCAAGCCACTCGACTGCCACAAGCGCAAGGTTCCTTTGGTACCGAGCAGCCCTGTTGGTGTGGGGGATGCTTCCTTTAGCTGTACCAGTTCGAAAGAGTCTTGGGCTTTGGAGTCGTCTCCCTTATGCTCACCTGATGAGTGTGGTTTCAAGAGGGGAAGAATCCAGCATTAGTTAGCTGCTGAATAATGTTACCCTAGAAATTAGAGATTGCTCCGATCTTCTTCGTGGCGGATCATTTAGAAGGAACTGACCCTTAAATCCTTCATGTATTTGCTAATTCCAGCTAAGATTCATAGTAAATGGCAGATATGAGAATTATGTGCATGCTCTGTTGTTTCATCTTTCGTTCTGAGATCATTCCCTTATTATCAGACAAGCTTTGCCCACAAATTCGAGATTAATTTCGAAATCCACATTGGCTATCCGTGGAGATTCTGAATGAAGATACTCTACTTCGGTCACATGTAGTACGGCGAATGGAGACGAACAATGAGATGAAAGATATCTCACCATTTTTTCGGAACGATTCTTTTCTACTCTACGTTCTTCCGGTCAAAGAGATTTCTTAGTAGACTTTGGCAATGTCCATTTGGAAATTAAACTAAACAATATTCTCTTGTATCTTATTCAACTTAGGGCAGTTGCATTGTAGAAATTTTGCTTCTTTGATCTGACAGAAGCAATAAATTAAGCAAAACGCAGAGTCTTCCATGGAAGGTTTCATAGCCCAGAGAGACATCAATTGTTTATCAAAAGGGAGAGCAGGTGAAGGCTCTCCCATTAAAGTCAAAGACAGCATGA
Organism: Lagerstroemia speciosa; assembly: GCA_037672795.1. Taxonomy (NCBI): domain Eukaryota; kingdom Viridiplantae; phylum Streptophyta; class Magnoliopsida; order Myrtales; family Lythraceae; genus Lagerstroemia; species Lagerstroemia speciosa. The sequence goes on from CM075300.1 coordinate 8,758,271, forward strand.
GAAATCTTTGCTGAAGACAGACAGAATTCCTGCTGACTGACAGTGGGTGCTTTCTTTTACAGACACCAAGCTTCATTAAACTACAAAGTCCTCTTTTATGGTATTATTCATCTTGGTGTTTCCTCTTCCCATCTGGTTAAGGAGGTCTTGTCCTTCCCAAATCATAGATTACTCGAACGGCATTGAAAGTTCTCGAAACTTGAGCCTCACCCGCCTTCCCTGTTCATTTGTTTGAAAACCAGCAAAGAATCTTTTAGCAAGTGAATGCATTGACCAAACCATTGACAATGAAAATGATGATTTCAATGCATGCTAATAATAAACTATTCTCGGACGATTGGCCGAATTGGTTGAGCAAAGCAAATTTTATTCCTGAGCAGTTCAATCAGAATACATTAAATTTTTAAATATTAAGTAATATGTACTGTAAAAAATAATAAAGGGTATAGAAAATCTCACTGTAGCATCAAATATATTAAGCCACCTTTGTCAATTACATACTAAATTAAAACAGCAATATTTAGTTAGATTCTCGTCCAAACTAAATGTCCCACCATGCATCGGATTATAGTTTATTTTCCTTCCCTTGATATCTCTCGCACTTAACGAAGAGGGACATCGCGAGAACACTTAGCTTTCAGTCGATGTGATCTTCGAATGTTTGGGACATTTTTTTTTTTTTTTTGCCTAGAATTAGATTTTGAAATTTTAGAACATGGAATTCTAAATTATCAATTGGGAGTGACACAAGCTGTCAATTAAATTTGTTCAGCATAGCGGAGGACCATAAATATCTTTCGAGGATTTCTGTCCATCAGGGAAAAGTAATGGGAAACATTTGGATGAATTCAGTAGCTGAATTTCATCTAACCTAATAAAAATAAGTGAAGGAATTCATTACTGTCTTATGCAGTTTGCGAGTGAAGGTCATGCCCATCGTCTCGTTGGACAATGTCCCGCTGCGATCAAGGCAACAATTCAAAATATCGGTTTGCTTGTGTAAAATATTTCACCTGAACTTACAAGAAATTGAGTTATTTTCTATCTAAAAGTATAAGCTATTAGGTGAAGTGATGGTACTAATTCTCTCATATATCGAATGTGTTCACACTTGACGCGTGCCATTAAACACCCGTCCATTAACAACTGTCATGAAGATGGACATTTTACTTTCGATCTAGAGCGGGGGACAAACTATCATGAGGCAAGCCTTCTCCATACTTGATAAATTGGCCACCGGGTGGGTATTTTTCTTTCGATCTTGAGCTCATCGGACCACGAGTTTCACATGCTGGCCAGCGTGGTGTGAGTCCATGTAAAGATATGCTATGATATTATGTAAAATATTTCATCTGGGCCTACAAAAAAATCATGTTCATTTCCACCTAAATACCTAAACTATTATATGGTAGTATATAATTCTCTTATAAATCAGATTTTAATCTCTTGACCCCCGATGTGGGATTCAATTCTCAACAGCCTATGCGGGCCTCCTATGTCCCGACGATACCGGACTGATTTGAGCATCGCATTGCTCGATAAGAGGGATGAATTAGTCTTGACATATTCTCCATATGTTTCTTCAAAATGTACAATGCTGTTATGAGGATAAAGAGTGAAAGAATTGCAGAAATTACAGGAAACAGCTACTCAGATAGATCGACAATTTCAGGGAGAAGAAACAAAGAAGGTAAATAGTACAAACATGTGAAGACAGACATACCTACCTTTTCCTTGAATAAATGAATTTTTTTGATAAAAAAAAATGTGAAGACAGACATGAGATTGGAACGTAAGCGTTGAAAACAGCTGTCGAGAGAATCTATACGTCCATATTTTCCCTTTTATTGTTGCTTGAATTTCCAATAACATCTTGATCTATTTTCTTTTTCAGTTTCTAACACATGATATTTAAAAACTTAAACCAATCTAACTAATTTAGATTTGAATCGAGTTGATCAACTGATAGATAAAAGTCTCCCATCTCATAATTTTTCTGTCTAAACCACTGGTATCTAGAAATTCAACGGGTCCTGATTAATCAAGTTCGAGTCAAGAGGCCACTAGGAGCAAATCTCTCGCAAGGTGAATTCTCTTCATTCATAAGACTCGAACCAGAGACATTATTTAAGAGGAAGAAGTACCCTACCTCCTCAACTAATCCATTTTGGTTTCCTTATCATAAATTTAGTCACTTCATAAGACTTGATTTCAAGATTGTAAATTTTCATCAAGTCCATAAGAAAATTTGAACTCATATCTACATAAAAGTTTATACTAAATACTCGCTCTCAATGACTAATCTCGAGTTGGATATGATGAGATACGAACCTATAGGGTAACAAACTCTGATATCAAGTAAAATTTTCAGATGTTGATTGGAAAATTGGGCAGCCTAATTTTAATAGACAGTAGTGCTCATATATACATCTTTTTAAGACCTATCTGATGTAAAATGTTGAACTATATCAACCAATCAAGTTGTATTGGTTGTCTTAAATGTATTGCCAAAAGAAGAGTCTTTTGTACTGGTCTGCTTGCCGCGGGTGCACCACGGAGCAAAGTCTGAAGTAGTGGAGCAATGGCTGAAAAATCGTCAGACATCCTCTGGCCAGGCAAGTGACCGACATGAATACAACTTACATGCATCCCCCTGTCCCATCAAATCATAGAGAAGAAAGAAGCGAAGTGAAAACAAACGATGGCGATGGAAGGGAAGTTGTCCATGACAGCAGACCCCCAGGTCCCAGGAAACCTAGTTAATGGTGACGAACCAACAGCCGCTATAAATCGTTTTCATGTGAAATGCTACTGTGAATGAGGCAACTCCTAAGGCCTTGGGGAAGACAAGAAAGGCCAAACCCCACCATGGTAAGTAGGGATTTTGTCATAGAGGTGTGGTTGATATGGTCAGGATAAGATTCTACCCCTTTTTTGAACGGTTCAGAATAAAGATTATCAGATAGGTCTCTGTCACCGAAAATGTGAAGACTGTCTTATGATAATCAAGATCAGGGGTCCGCTGTATAAAGTTTGGTCTCATTCAGTACGTGATGGTAAACAAAAATCAGATTCTTGGTATCATCCGTTTACGTGATGATAAGACGTACTCGCACTTTCGCTTTGTGTTTGGATTTCTTGCCGACGCTGGGAGAATGGACAGGGGCCATGGTCGCCTAGCAGAATTTGTGTTCGCGCGTCATTGTAAGTAAAATATATCACTGAAATTCTAATTGCTATTCAAGAAAAAGACATCATGAGTATTATATATTTGTCGATTCTCGTAGGTGAGTTCTAAATATTCAAAATTATAAAACCAAATCTTATGTGTTGGCCGTGTTATAACATCAAGTATTTTTCGTCGCTTACCGTTAGTAACGTGACATTGACACACGTCAGTCTAAAATAACGGTAGGTGATAAAGATGACTCGAAGTTGTAATGCATGCAACGTATATAACTTGATTTATCACTTTAAAACAGTTAGAATTCACTTACAAGAATTGATAAATATATAGGACTCATGATATTTTTCTCCCGTTGTTTCTATCTGCCCAATAGAAAAATTGATTATGTGTAAATGAAAAGTTTGATGTTATGAAAAACAAACTGGAGGGATAAAAAGGGAGAAATTCTTAGGTAGGCCGTGTTGATGGACGACACTGTGAATTTAACTAATGATTTTTCGACATATCAGTAAAAAACATAATGTCTCATTTTAAAAATCAACATTATTAACGGATAAAATAGTTCATTTGATACTTTTTAATAATGTAAAATTTTTACCTTATCTTACAAGAGAATGAGCATGTTATAACTTAAAACTTACGTATATAGGTGGTGGAACCCAAATTCTCTTATAAATCATGATTCTTTTTATTACTTATTCGTTGTGGGATTCATTTGTCAACATTTGCCTTCATATGGTAACACGTTCGCACTTGATACGTGATTTCAAACGCCAAGCCTCAATAATTGATCTTGAACCATGTATTTTTCTTCCGTGCTCTAGCAAGGGAGACAATTGATTTCGATGTGACCATTCTCTTCCATCCCCGCTATAATAGCCAAGAGTTCTGCACTCGAGACTAACCCACACGATAACATACTCTGATATCGTATAAAATATCGGTAGGACATATAAGAGGTTAAACTCATTTTCACTTAAGTTATAAAACGGTTAGGGATGGCAATCTCGACTCCGACCCACCGGCTTGCTCTGCCTGCCCTAGTTTTATGGTGAGTCAAGACATGTTCAGGTCTGTCTTCTAACTTGGCCATATCATATTATACAACGTTATATTCTATAATTATATATTTTAAAATCAATTTGACTTGATTTACAAATGCTTTTATCTTAATATATTGTGTAATAATCAATTTGACTTGATTTACGATCTCTTTAGTATAAAATAATATATCACAAAATAAATAACAAAAATAGAGAATCGGTAAGATAGTTATTGCATAGGACATCCAGTTAGAAGGCGGGAGGTTCACATTTCCTTATTAGTAATTTTTTCTTATTTTATGCCCCTTCTATGAAAAAACAAGTTGATAAAGAGAATCAAACTCCTGACCTCCTCTTAAAATAATAGCTTATTAATCTCTATTTAGGGGTGGCAAATCAGGGGGTCCAGCCCATTAAGCTTATCGAGCAGTGCCCGAAAAGAAGGGAGTCCTGTAAGACACGACAAATATCAGGCAATCCAGCCCGGTCTGTTAGCACAATAATTTACTTTAAATTTTATTTTTTATATTTTCACTTGAGGAAAAAAAACATTTTCACATTCAATTTACATTATTAATTTGTTTTCTTTTCGTATTATCGAACCATTAGGCCGACCCAAACTGAAGGTGGCTGGCTAACCTTTAGTCCAAGTACGGTTTTATCGTGCCGGACGACCCAAAATTACCACCTCTACCTCTATTTTCCTCTTATACTCTCATTCGTTCATTTTTTTTTCTAGTAATTTATTCATATGACATGATCGCGAATCCGAATTGGTTCTCAATTAAGTTATCGAAAGTAATTATGAATTGCATCGTATTCAATTTTCTCGTAATAAAGATAAGCATACCTCTCCTCTCTACTATAGTCATAAAAAATCATTAGGAGTTCATCAAATCATATGAATCCTTAGCTCTCTTATTGCTGACAGCTGACGGGAACTCAGCACGGTGTCCAAATCTTTGGTGCCAGACCTTTAACCTTTTCCATTGTCGTACCGAATACATGAAGGTACCCTGCCACACAAGTAAAGTAGTACAACCCTTTGAAACTCACCCACCCTAATCATCCTCCTCATAGTGCGATCCTGCGAAAGATACGATCTTGAAGAAAAAATGACATGATAATTCAGATGATTCGTCTGTCTTCCCGATCCATGTAGCTTGGATAACACTTCGGTACATACACCGGATATGGCTTGGCAATGTTCCGTCTAGTGCATGGAAGCAACCGTGTCAATAATCCATTGATCAGTTCCAATATCGTTGACATACAATCCGTCAACACTAAATGGCTCAGAAGTAACCTCGCTAGGGCCCATCGGACCGAGTGGCCTCTGGAATTTAGTGCTGAACTGTCAGGTTTTTCTGTTGCCAATGTCGCTGCTGCTCACGGTTTGGTCCACATGCTTAGGATGCTGGAGCGCAGGGTCCCGAATGTTTGGGATTTAGACCCATCAAAAATTGGTGAAGCTGCAGTGAAGAATGCCGTGCAGCAAAGATCTGTTGGGTTTTGCCCGATAAACTCGAGTATGGTTTCCTTTAGGAAATTGCTCGATCAAATCATCCCATGACACCACCACATCGAATAATCATGGATTGATTCAGTAGGTGGAATTCGTTCTAATCAATAGGTCTATCTTGAAAATTTGCATTGCAGTGCAACGAAGTTGCCCGATTTCATTCACAATATTGTATCGACCATTGGGAGATTATGTGCCGAAAATTGGAGCTGGAAGCACTTCCTACGCGGAGATACTCAAGTCTCAATGAATTCGGCAGATTAAATGCTATCAAATCAAGGGAAGGAAAAGGAAATAGAGTTTGGAATCAGCCGGCGGATCTGCAGTCACTTCCCGGAGATGGCTTCCTTGGCGGACTGCAGAGTGGAAGCTGCAGAGGCGGCAGCGGCAGCCAGGACCCCGCCGCTGGTCTTGGCTGTTGCAGGGTTTGTATGGGGCTGGTGAACCACCTGGACGTCCCTCAGCTGCTGCCCTTGCCCTGCCGACGACCGATAATCCACTGTGTCTATTGCTATATTCACTTGGTCTCCTCCCGGTGCATTTTTCAGGCCATTCTCCTGTGAACACAGAAAACTCGATAATAATCGTCTCCCGGATGAGAAAAGAGTCTCGAAAAACACTTAGTCATCAATACAAATATCAGATAACGCCCGGGAAGGTGGCCGATATCTCTCTGCTCTTAGATTCGGTTTCTTTCTGAGCCGAGCCGTCCCTGCCCGATCCCAGCACTGATCAATTTGCGTATGCAAATATGTAACGAAATCTACCTTTGTGGATGATGGGTCCATGGTGGAATTAAGTGTGGTTAATCAGGCTGTGAGTGTTGCTGGATAAGCTTCTTATTAAGGGGAAGCTGGTCGATAAGTTAGGCGGAGGGGAAGGGAAGCTGTGGACACGGTCAAGTTCCTATTTGTGGTAGGGAGAAAAGAGCGATGATAAGGTTAAAACAGAACCTCACAACTGAAGTTTACCGTGGAAGTTAGTAGGAATCATTCTTCAACTACATTTTTAACCCGATCCGTGGGTTAAAAAAAATGAAATCCATCATAAATTATTTGAAATTGACAGCTGTAGAGGGTTGTAGAGGTGGAGGAAGTATTGTATATAACGAGTATATCACGTAATAATACTAATAAATTATCACAATTTAATAAAATTCGATTGTCTCTAGAGTTATTTTTTGTTAAATTTTCAAACCCACCTCTCACTAATGCTATCCAAACAAAGTTGTCAAGAAGTAAGGAAGTCTCTCCATGAACTTCTCCCTCCCTTCACAAGCCTTCATATCCTTCACTCTCAACCCCTCCATAAATCTCATTCCAAATGTCCTGCTAGTAATACATGGCTGGAAGTGACTTACACCGCGTGCCGATATCTGAATACTTCTGTGTCTAGTCCTATAAATCTACAAGTGAATCGAACTCAAAACTAAACACTATCAAAACCAAAAAAAAAAAAAAATGCCAAGCGGAGATCATGACATTTTATGCTTAAGAGAAGGCGGAGAAATCTCCACGTCTGAACCAACCATTATTGAGACATGTTGCACCGTACTGTTCCAAACGAGTCTCAATGTGATTCATATGAGTTGGTCAAAGTGAACGTTCAGTGTTCTAAAACTTCTTGTAGGATGAATTGTTGTAACGAAGCTACTCTGTATCGACTTTTGTAAACTTGTACAGTTTGAGTTGTGAATGCAATACAAATTCAATTATCAAAAAAAAAAAAACTTCTTGTAGGATAGCATCCCCCGTTGATGTTATTAGATTTTAGGAAGAGCATATATCCCCATCCACTCGTACAAATGTATACGAGTTTTGATCTAATCTAACCTCTTACATATTTTCTTTCTTCCTTGGATAGAGCTTAAAATTACTAGGGAGCATGTAAGGTTGTCCGAGGATTCATCCAAAAATGGCTCGAAAAGGAATAGGTAGTGATTAGTAAGTCATGAGGGGTGATCCACTGTAGCAGATATCAGAAGAATCTGAAAGTCTTCACCTTGGGGAAGAAGTCGAAACAGAAGTAGCATCCACTTCGTGGTTCATGATCACCTTCCTCTTCTAGTTCCCGGAGCTCTGTCTCTCTAAAGGCCTCCTCGATCTGGCTCAGAACGTCAGTCTCCTTTAAGTGAAGGGAAATCATTGCCTGAGCTTCAACTATTACTGACGAGTTATCATCTGCTGCATAGACGATCTTCTTTATTGCTCCGGCAACCTGGTAAAAAATATAAACACCCATTTACCATTCCAGCATAAAATAGCAGTAGACAATGGTATGTGCTTAGGGACTAAGTGAAGCTGTCATACCAAGAGATTTTCGACTTCAGGACACTCGCACATAACCTCAATATCCCTTAGCTTTGCAAAGTAGAAATCACGCTCCTTCTCCAGACTATCCACTAACAACTTCAATTCTGTGATCTGCATAACATAGGCATTAGTTAGGACTATCCTCATATATAGAGGTTTCTTGATCATTCAACAGTAAGAGTACCTATTCATCATATGCAAGCACAGTGTATGCTAGTTTTGGGGCTTTCGATAGTGGATTTGTTTAGCCCACTAAAGCATCATTCCTACGACCATTCTGGGGTGGCTGAGTTTTAGAGTGGCAGTTGAGCTCCTTGTCGAAGATTGAGATGATTCTGTTCGCTTGCTTGCTTCTTTACCTCCCTTGCAAGCTTCTCTTCTTTCAAGAGGATTGTAACTCACACCAAGTACAGAAAGGTTTTAATGTGCATTGGATACAACAGTTTGACGTTACTGACAATTTTATAACAAAATTAAAAGACTCCAATAATCAGTAATTGATTTGTGCCGAAACGCGAATTTGTAGTCTTGTTAGAATCGCCAGTTGCAAAACCTAACCAGTTGCAGAACCTAGGACTTGGTTATAACTAAAGTTGAGATAAAGAATCTTACAAAGGAGAAACTACACTCTTGTAGAGATTTACAAAACCTCCTCTCTATTAACAAAAAGTGAAAACAATATTTATAATCATTCTCTTAAAATATGAGAAATTACTCTCAATTTACAAAAGGAAAGACACAATAATTATGGGACTCGCAGATTTTTTCTTCCACTAAAATTCTCTCTTTCTTACCAAATTAGGGCTCTCTCCTATCTTTTTGTTGATGGCTGTGTGTTTGCTATCTATGATATCACTCTATGCAGACCATCTTCCAAGAGAAGATAATGCCTCTATTTATAGGTCTTCTTCACCGCCAATGTAAGGCGGTTACCACAAGTGAAAATAAGGCATGTTGGGGCCTACTTTGATAGCCATGCATGAAAGAAAATTGTAACAATATTGGATGATGCATGTATATGATAAGGCTGTAAATCAACATGCATTCACATTTTAGGTTTAACTCCAAATACTTAATCGATAAGAAAAGTCTTTTAAACTGACTTAGTCAATAAAAGTGATTTTACATTTTAATAATCTCCCACTTAAAGTCACTTGTATTGTAACATTTCCATCCTTTCCCGTTTGCTACTGCATGTCGCTTACATTTCCACTAGGCCAACAGAGGATCAACACCAATTAAATATATCATTGTTTTCTCTTTTGGTTAAGATATCTAGGTCATCTCTAGTATGAATTTTCTATATATCCAAACTTACTTCCTCCATGTTTTCACAAACAAAATAACATTTGACCTATATGTGCTTCATTTCCACTTGAAATACTGAATTCCTTCCAAGGTGCAAAGCACTCTAACTATTGCAAAAAAGAGCAATCATTTATTGTTTGTGTCCTAGCTCCTCAAATAGCATTTGCAACCAAATTGCCTCTTTGCTAGCTTTTATAACTGCCACGTATTCTGCATCTATTGTTAGAATGGTCATGATAGACTGCAGTTTCAAAACCCAGCTTACAGTTCCACCTACAAGAGTAAAGTCAAAGCCTATGGCAGACTTACTCTTATCAAGGTCACTTGCATATTCTAAATCAACACAACATCGGACAGTAAAGTCTCATCCTCCATAACACAATGCGGTATTCGAGGTACCCATGACATATCTTAGGATCCTCTTCATAGTTCTTCAATGCTCCCTACCAAGATTTGCCATGTGTCAACTAACTGCTCATGCTACTTATGCAATGTCTAATCTTGTGCACACCATGGCATACGTTAAACTGTTAATGCATACAATACTCGAGATATTTCCATCCTTCCTAGTTTGTTTTTAGGGCTCATACTTGAGGATAGCTTGAAATAAATAGGAAGAAGGGTAGAAATCGGCTTACAATCTTGCATGTTGAAGTGCTGCAAGACGTTCTTCAAGTAGTTTTTTTGGGAAAGTCAAATATTCCTATTATTTGTCTTAGTGAATTTACATCCCTAGCATCTTGTTTACCGGTTCCAAGTTCTTCATTTCAAACTAGATTGTTAAAATGTAGTCACTTTTTATCTTAGAAGACTTTTTTTATTGATTAAATATTTGAACTCAAATCCAAAATGTGAATACATGTTAGCTTACAACCTTATCACATACATGCTTTATCCAAGGGGTTTCTGCAATCTTCTTCCATGGAAGATGATTTGCATGGAGTGATCCCACAGAGAGCACACGACCATTAAAAAGGAACTAGGTGAGAGAGCCACAACTTGGTGTGAAAGAGAGAGTTTTAGAGGGAGAAAAATATCAGTGAGTTTCATAAATTATTGAGTATTTCTTTTCGTAAATTTTTATGATAATTTCTCTTATCATAAGAGAATAATTGTTATTATTGTTCACTCTTTATTAATAAGAAGAGGTGTTGTGTAGACTTCATTAGAGTGAAATCCTTCTATACTTGGCTCAGGGTTTTTCTACTCCGATTCATTAGGAGATTTTTCACGTAAATCTTGGCATATATCTTTTTCTCTATTAAATTCTTATGTCAACTTCAGTTATAATCAAGTGTACCAACGGTCCTAACAGATCTGAATGGTGTCTGGAATCAACTGCCTTATTTACAAAGCTATGCAAAATTTTGAATTTACCGGGCCATTTCATTTCATACTCAAAATCAAATTAGAATCATGACCACAAATCTAGAAGAAAAATATTCAAAATGTACGGTTGTTCGAATTAGCTTTGATCGAACAAAGCACAACCAGAGCCCATAATACAGCTTCACTAAAGCAAAAACAAAAATTGAGTTTAATTCTGACTACGATGCAATTTATTACAGGAAGAGAGAGAATCAAGAAGAATCAAATATTCATGGAGGAAACATGTTAAGCCAAAAAATTTATCATACAGATTTGCGAAAGGAAAATAAAGTGGTAAAAATGCGGGACCGAAAAGTTGCATAATTTGCCAAGAATCACCTGTGGTTGACGCCCCCATCGATGGAATCACAGTAACGCTTCATCCACTGCATGAACTCCAAATTATCCAGCGGCCTCCCCTTCACCAGTTTGTTCACTTCAATGTGCTGATCTCAGGAGCGAAAACAGAATCAATCCAAAACTAGAGCGATCACGAATCTTACGATCCAATCAGAGCGAAGTCAACAAAGCAAGACCTTGGTGAGCTTGAGCTTATTGAACATGTCCTGGAGGACCTTGTAATTCTGAATCATCTAATGCTGGCTCTTAGCATCGATGTTCACCTTGTGCATTGGCACGATCCAAGGATGCAACCGCGTCCATCAGCTGGCAATGGACCCCGCCGGAACACGCCTGAAGAACACAAAAACTTACAAAACTCAGTGAATTTGGGTGCTCGAGCGTAGGCCTGGGGTGTTCAGTGCACAACCTCTTCGACCTTGGAGAGATTGAGCTGGAGACTGGAGTTAATCCAGCTGAGGATCTCCGATCTGCCGACGAACTAAGCCGAATCCTTCATCCCAATGCTCGTCGCCATCCCAGAGCTCTTCGGTTCGTCCCTGGTTCTAGAAAGAGAGAACGAGAGATCTACCTTCGGTTTCTAAATAGAGAGAGAGAAGCGAGTTTGAAATGAGAGAGGAGCGCGCACTTTTGTAGTTCAAAAAAATGGGACGACCCTCTGCCCTGTATAACGTCTGGACCTTTTGAGCCAATCGACAAGTGCTCGTCCGGACGAATTGGGCCTAAAATTGGGCCCATGGGCCCTCCAACAGTACAGGCCCCAGGCCCATTAATATTTCTAATGGTGGGCCCAACCCCCGCCTCCTCGTTACGTTCTTCCCTTTCCCTAGATCAAAATATGCCATCCGATTGTCGTCTCACCAAGACTTTGTTGGGGTCCTACGGCAATCAACGGTTGTGATTACTTCAACCACCTCAGAATGAGATGGAAAAACATCGATCAGGACAACAAGGATACTCCGGTCGAATCCCACTGACCGGTTGGGTGGGTATCGGATTACTATTTTAGGATTCCCGGTCATCGCAAACCAGGCATAATGGTCGAATTCAGTCCGAATGGTTACCTTGATTAGGAGAAAACGATGCACAAATCTTATACATTTAATAGCCCGTATTTGGTACGTATGATTTTGAGGTTTATAATTAGATATGTCACCAGCTGCTTCATGGAATATGTAAAAGATAATTTTATATATATATATATATAATAGATGAAATTTGGTGGTAGATATGCCAATTCAACTAAATGATGACATCCCCCACTTTTAATTTATGATGATTGGTTTTCAATATAAATGGTATATTAATAATGAGTGTATATATATATATACATATTTAATATGCACTACTTGATATTTAAAAATTTAATCGAAATCACGTGAGATCTCATATGAATCAGCAAGGACTATCTTGTATGACTAAACGATCGTGGATGGCCCATAGAAAAGCTGTACCGAGAGGGAATGGCAAGAAGAACTCTCGTTGGGTGCACCGTTTGATTTGGATTCGAACAGGTCGATGCTAATTCGTAGAACTCTTCCGGTACTAATTTGTTTTATTCAAAAGGCTCTAACTCGAAATCTTTTCAAAAAAATATCATACGTACTAATTCGTAATACTCTTCCGGTTATAATGTTTTATCCAAAAGACTCTAACTCGAAATCATTTTAAGACGAAGGAATATTAGGCAAGAAGAAGACAACTCATTACATCATGTATTACGATACATCATGAGAAAGTGGGAAAACAAAAGTAGAGGAATGGTTGAAGTGCTTAACACAGTTGATTGTCATTATCTAGAAAGTGATGGGAGGACCAATAATCACCCAGAAACAGGAGAAAGTCTTTCATGTAATATGTACATATGTGACAGTACTGATATAATGTCACGAGCCATTCAAATTAAACTCTTTTAAGTGTTGTTTTTCTCCGTTTTAAGGTTTATTTTTTCGTTTAAGTTTTATTAAAAATATCTTTAAAATAACTTAATCTTATATTCTCGTGACATTATATTAATACTGTTACGTGATATACCTATTATATCACGAATCCTCCAGAAACAGGGCATCCACAAACACATATCACAAAATAATTTGCTAAAAAAGTTGACAACCACTAAATAATAATTATATTTATTATATTTAAAGTTTCAGTTGTTATATGTATTAATATAATATAATATATACACACACACCTCCGACCGTGTTCAGCTATATATTTCATCAAACGCCCAACGAATTGGTGTCGGATCGTTAAGCACGTAGACATGCGACGCTAACTGAAAATTCTAACAATAATTCTAGAATACATCGTACCGACTCCCGCCGTCCCATGCACGTAACGAGAGAGATCGGGCAGATAAAATAGCTTAGGCTGTCATCACCGTGAAATTTAATAATTATTATATTTTCTTTTTTAAATATTTCTTTGGGGGAAATTTCTCTGTTTTTTCTTTTTTCCTTCCCTTATGTTTTGGAAAGTTTGCATTAAAGACATGGGACAGAGGCAAATTTGTTGGTCCTTACCTACAGCTTCGACAAAGATTAATCATAAAATTTAATTGTTCATTCTAATATGAAGTTCTACATAAAATGTCAGTATGCATCTGTAATATTTACAATATAATAGAATTTGAAGTCGTCATAACAGTTTGTTTTAAAAGAACAAGCTTTTTAGTATAAGATACAATTTATTATTTATTACTTAATACTCTTCCTCACATGTGACGTGCATTAGTTTTGTAGTCTCATCATTTGGAATATGTTAAGGGAGTTCGTATGCACGCGGTGACTCGGATATGAACTCTAGTACCATAACAAATTTTAAAATATCAACTATTTATTTTCAAAGATTAATCATCTTAAATAATGGCAAGACTTATTATTTATTGCTTCATATAATTTAACATTATTTTTAAAACAAATATCGTCTCAATTATAAAAGTGTCACTCAACATTTCAACAAATATTTGTTTTGTTGAAATGTTGAGTGACACTTTTATATATATATATATATATTGACTAAGGAAGGGTTCCAACAGCAAACAAACACACCGTCCAAGGATGGATTTTAGGGAGTGATGCGATCGTTTTCCTAGAATTCAATAAAAATTTTAAAATATTATACATATTTCATGTGATTTTCTTTCACTTTTTATCGAATTATCTTATTTCATCTAATCAGTTCTCCACCGTCCAATGGGATCGCGAGAGGATGGCCATAGGAAGGAAGAAAGAGGCACTGAGAGAGAGAGTGCGACGAAAACAGAGAAACGAAGAGAGTGATAGTATTAGTTCGATTCGCAACCATCACCAGCTCAGGAGACGTCTGTAATGGCAGCTCAAGCATGCCATGCCCTAGTACTTGCATGTTAATATCCAAAAGCATGAAAATGAAAATTGGTGGAAAACCTTGCTATTTGTTTACTCGGTCCCTTTTGGCATCGAAGGATGATTGGTTAGGGTTTCCATCGAAGAAATAGTGAATAGCAGTGGGTCATAATTGTTCTTTGCCTTAATATGGACCACTTCTGGATATGATTCAGCCGCTAAGTTTGAAACCAATAACAACAAAAATAATTACTCAATTCAAAGTTTATATACCTCATTTGCATGAGAAAGTCCTCCGATGTGATATCTGTTCAATTAGAATTTACTTTTTATATATTTGTTCAATTAAAATTAACTATTTGTTATAATTTTTTATATTTTTTAGGATAAAATAATTTTAACTATATAATTGTTTATCATAGGTTAAGTTTTGATTGGACGGATATATCACGTCTGTATTGAGACGTAGTGTGACCATTCCACTGAAGGATTTCTCCGTTTGTACATCAGAAAAAATCACTCAAATACTATCAATAAATAATTATTCAAGGGGAATTTTGGGGCTAGCCAAAAAGGATTTTAGAGCATAATATCATCTCGATATCAAATTAAGAGGTTCGAGATTGATTTTTATCAATGAAATTTATATATCATTTATTTACTTTTTTTTTCCCTCTTAATAAGCATAAAATTTCACTTGTAATGGATAAAGTTCACTTACCTAATCACCCAAAAAGAAACTATCACTTCAGCCAATTAAAACAATGACCCATGACCCAACCACCGCGAAGAAAAAATGAGAAAGATGGACCCGCACACTGATTAAGGAATGTGGGAAGTATGCTTGGACAGTAATGTGGAAGCCATGACTCGATATATATATATATATATATATGTATGTGACAAATCTAAGAAATTTTATGATCTAGTCATTGAAAATTTAATATACGAGAAAAATAATTATAAAAAATGTCCGTTGTTCCTTTTAACTATATTTTCTTATTTAACACTTCCAAATTAATTTTTTTTTTTTACTTTTGATTTTGGATCCACTTAAATATTTTTTCCAATTCCATCTCTACTAGACCTGTGCTATATCTTCCAAATAATCATAAAAGATTAGTTTTAATTTTTACAATACTCAACGGCATTTAATTAAGAAGTTTTGAGCATACTTTCTATAATAATTTAGCATTTTCCCCGATTATATGAAAGTATGAAGTCCATAATAATATCACGACATTGAGACCTTAAAATGATGATTTTTTTTTTCATAAAAGAGACTCATAAACCTAAAAGACAATAAGAGAAATAGGGAAATAAAAGGGTACAGAGAGTTCCATCGATCAGAATTGAATTCATAACTACTTAATCTCGAACCGAGGATTATGACAATGTATTAGATCCCATACGATGATTTAGCATTTTTTGTCTGTTGTTTGCACTCTCAGCAGCCATGGTGGAGAGCACTAATTACTCCATAACTAATGCACAATGCTCAATGGGATGATCTAGGGATAATAATAATTGAGCTATTGAATTTATCATTGATATTGATTGGAGTTAGCTGTGTTTGTCATTATAAACGCGAATAAGTACACTTTAAATGCACTTTATAATGTGAACTAAAGGTATATCAAATTAACATCAGACTCGAATATTAATTATTTGAGCGATGCTCGCAAAAAAAAAATTGAAAAAAAGGAGGCCAACTTGAATGACTAAAAAAAAAAAATTGTTATTCGTGTTTATACAGTAGACCCATAAGAGGTTTTCAGAACTAGAGGATTCTCCTCTGTGCTTACACCATGGGCTTACAGTAAGAGGTCACTGGTAGTATGTTAGTTATTGTTAGTAGACTTTATAAAAGAATGTCACGGTCCATGTAGATATATACTTTCCAAAAGAAAGAGGTTCAAGATTGTCATTAATTCGTGGCCATGTATCGGGAGCGATCGTCTTGTATACAACAAGTATATAACATTGTAATATTTATACGATGTTATAAATTAATAAGATTTAGTTATTTTTAGGTTTTATAAAAAAATAATTTAATCTTATTAGTTTGTAACGTCATGTAAAACACTGTCACGTGACGTATTAGATGGAATACTCTATCATGCATCAGAGCTTCACTTCAATCAGCAGAACCACTCAGTTTCTTGGAAAGCAAAAGACACCCAAAAATGACCAGTCGGCATAAGTGAAAGCTTTGATGGAATCTGAGCAACACATTGCTTGCAATTCAACCTTTTTATTTAGTATGAATACTTTAGCTCATATTAGCAAAATACATATATATATATATATATATATATATATATCTGAATGCTTTAGTTTATCCATTTTGTCATAAATTTCCACAATGGAATATCAAGCATGGCATCTTCCTTTTTTCTGTTGTTTTAGAAATTTAAGAATTAACACCATGATGGTGGCCCAATATGATATTTAATTAATAAAAAAAGTAAAAGAAAAAAAAAAAGAAAGAAAGAGAAGAAAGAAGACATTGACGTGCTTCTTGATGGATGACCTGCTCGACTTACTTCAGTGACAAGGTTCATTTTGGATGGGTGTCATTTACTCAATGGATAAATATTAAAGAATCAGACCTAATTTAGATGGAAAACGGTAGGTTTTGATCTTGTATACAATATGTATTCAGTCCCTTGAGATAGTATGACAACCGGCGTGCCCTCTCTTTTAGATTTTATATGTTCTCTCCATTGAAGTTATCATTATGAAAGTAAATCGTATTTGGGTAAAGAAGGTGAATTTGTCGCAATGATATCATCTTTCATTTGTTACAAACGGGATGTTGAATTCAACTTCTATCGATGAGATTCACTTTGCCCCTTCTACTTTCATCTTTCTACATTCTCGTCTATACTCACGGATAAAAAAAAATAATGGGAAACTGCAAGTCTCATATTGTACTATCCTTGCCGAAGGTTGAGAGCGAACCCCACTCACAATGCGAGTCTCATTGTAAGAATCGAATTAATAACATTTTGATATCAGGTTGAGAGCGATATCACTGTACTAATTTCTGCTTATTAGATTAAGTTTTTGGAGTCCAATTCGTCCAATCAATTCGGCATGCACTTAATTTATCAATGTCTCAATGTTATACCCCATTGCTGCCGTTCTTCGGCCATCGATATGTGTCACGTGTCAACTTTATTCCTACCCACTTTGATTAGTCGTTAAGTAAGAGTCCATATTCTACCCTAAGTTTGATGAAAGAAACCTCAATAATAAAATTTAATTTTTTTTTTTAAAAAAGTAAAGTCGATAAAAGAAAGTGGAACACCGAACAATAATTAACACAAGTCACATGTTGATTATCAGTTCATGTTTGTTTTTCTTCTATACTAAATACACATGACTCGTTTAGATATGCTACATTAGACGTGTCATGTTTGTGTTAAAAGGGTGTCTGACCCGAATCTCGTTTCGAACACAACTGATTCAAACACGACACGATACTGATTTTCGGGTTAATACAACAACTTAACTTCCAATGACACTTGAATTATTGCATTTGAAAAATAGCCGACATTCGTTCCGTATTTCTCTGTATATGTATGAACGACAGGCATTTATGGAAACACAAGGCGTAGGACAGTCGGAGTCATGGGATGCCGACGATTCCTTTCGTTCAACGTCCACGAGCTAAAGGGTTAATTTATATGACTAAACGACACACCACCACAGCCTGGTGCTCTATAGCTGGCAAAGTGGGGACTTATCCACATTGACGGTTCAAAAGCAGACACCCAACACCCAATTATTAGACTTCGTTCGGATAAACAATAGATTTTCAATTTCATCCGGATCAGAAATTCTACAGTCCGATCGTTAAAATTTTAAGCAGATGAAAAGAAATGCTTATAAGTCGTTGGATGGATCCTTAATCTATGTCAAGTGGTTATCTTTTTTAGTGGAATATGGGACAATAGGCAGTTGAAAATGGTAATTTTTAAGTTCACTTACTGTTAATGATGTGGCGATTCATGTCAAATTGTGTTTTAAAATGATTATCATCATGTCAATATTGATTTGTCTAGATCATGTTCATTTATCTATTATAGTATATCGGTCGATGTAATAAATTGGGAGGAAGAATTTCGAGAAGATCCCGTAAGATTGTGCTCCTGGATTAAGTAAAATATCCTCTGACTGACGGTTCCAATTTCTATTAAATTGGTTGAATACGCTTAGTTGTAACTTCTATACTATTATATGCAATTTATGAAAAATTTAGCTTTTTTTTTTTTTCATATCTGCTCCTAATATAATTTATATATTAAAATTTATGACATATACATGATTTTCAATATTAAGGGCAAAACAATAATTTCATTCATTTTCTTCTCACTTTATATCTACTATCCCACAGTAAAAATCTTTTATTAGCTGCTTAGATTTCATATTTCACTCCATAGCTGTAATTTTAAGCAAAATTTCGTTAAGTTTTTCGAATTAATAATTTGAAATTGTAAAAAAAAAAAGTGAAATTGACATAGTATACTGATGAAAATTGAGAATGTTCAATTTATTACTATAAGTTAATAAATTTAAATGGCTTAAATTATAATAACTTAAATAATTATATAATTATACGAATTTATAACAATATTTCACATTTATTTATTTTTATTTTTTATGTATAGCACGGATCCGTGTCTAATAATTATTATGTCAGAGTAGAAGTTTACCGAATTAGAAATCCTATGGTATAGATAACTTGAGAATTATAGTCCGAATGAAAATCTTATATTCCGTTAGAATCAGCGGCAGAAACTAATTTTCCTCAATAAACCAGTTCCACGTACCGTATGGTTGGAATCAGAATCGAAACTGGTTCTTCAATTTATCATCCGAACCCCCCTCATATTTTATTAATACTTTCCTAAAACTTAAATTTCTCATTCGTGCACAGCCTCTATTTTCAAGGCCCAATGGCGAAAAAGTCCATCCAACCACAGAAACGCCAATGACGCTTGGGGCCGCAGCTTCATCGCAAACGACAAGAGTATGTGGGGCTGGGCGGATGACGTGGCAAGCCCCAGGAGATGAGTTGGACCAGTACTTTAGCAGTCTGATGCTGGAATCTCGTTGCTGGCGTGGCAGATTTCCATACCGTCATGTGTCTAACTACTGTTGCGCGTGGCCGTTTCGGAAGGACGGCACCCAATTCGAGCACGTTTTAGCACGTGCGAATAAAAAATAATCCCTAGCGAATGGACCACTTGCAATTTGTGGCCCTGCGCGAGTTCATGCCATGAATAGGATAATGAGGACGATCTTTCAGCATCGACTGTTTGACATGCAGCCTCGGGACAGTGCTGTTATCGATTGAGGTACATTCCCTCGTAAAGAGAAATAAACGATGATAGCATAAGAAGTTCTAGGACCAAACCTAAGCATCTTATAGTTTAGGGAGGCAACTGCAATTTGCGAGAAATCATAAATTTTGGGTCACTTTCTGTTCCTTTGATCCGATCAGATTGTTCGGGCACCCGACTTGAGGAACCCGGAGGGAAACATCCTCGACGTTTCCCATCACGTGACCCAAATAAGACTGACTCTTTATGATTCTGTCCATGTGGCCGTACCGCTTTTGGGATGCTCGAGTGGTATTATTTGTTGTTAATTTACCACGTTGTCCTCTAGCGTTATTTGCGAAAAAGGGCCTCCAATTGTTTATATTTATATTATCCTGGCCCTGAAAATTCCTCTGCTTCACTGGGAGGATGCAGCTCACACGTGTGTCTCCTCGTCGTGAGGCCCAAGCACGTGATAATGTTCTCTCTCGCACGTGCCCCTTAGCTCTTAAAGATAATGATGAAAAACAATTTTTTTTAAAAAAAACAAAAAGGAATTTCAAAGTGTCAAATTAAAACAAAGGAAGTGGGGCTCTCTGACCGCTGACCCCTATAACCGTTACAAAGCTGACTCGGTACGATTCCGCGTAAGGAGGTATACATTTATTATCATATCAAAAGATCGGATATAATTTTAATCTCACTTTTAAAATTTTAAAATTATGTTTATAATTAAATTAATAAAATGGATGAAAGTGTAAAATTATTTTAAAAGTATAACTAATATTAATACTTTCTAATTTTTTTAAATTATAGATTTTATTTTTATTGATGATAACTTCTATTTAAAAACTAAAAGTGTTAAAAAATTTATTAAAAATTATAAAATATATAATAAAAATAATTAACTACATATTTAACAACTAGTGCGAACCACGATCTACGCCAGTCTTATATCTATTACTTTAAATAAATTCAAAATGATCTCACTTTTGTACATTAAAACACCTTAATTTTATAGTTATTCACTTCACAATTCTCTTGTGAATTCTTGCATATTACGAAAAATAATAATTTCAGGCAACGAATCATCATTATCACTATTTTCATTTTAATCATATAAATTCTATTTTCCCAATATTCCTAATTGTAATATAACAATAAAAAAATTCATAAATCGTTCCAATTCTAATATCTTATTTCCCTTTTTACTTCATAATTATCATCTTTTTTTAAAAATCGATTTTAAAAATCATGTCTTCAAAAATACTTTAACTGATTACTTTTCCATCTCTTCTTACCGGGAGAAATTGATGATTTTACAAATAACCTATTGGCTATGGATCTAATGAACTCCGATAACCAACTGACCGTGTCATCTCCTACCATAGGGAAATCGGTTTAATTGTGCAAGTTTTTCCCATTCTTACTGGCCATCATTTGGCATGTGATTTGGTGGGGTTCAAGGTCGAGGTCTAGGTCGAGATCACAGATTTAAAATATTGTTCTAAATAATATTATAAGGAGAAACTCTTAAACTCATACATTTACGAACATCAATTTCTTAAATTATATTAGATTTTCAGTTATGTTACATTGACATGACCGGTATTAATATTGGTTATTTAATTCATCTGATATGTTTGCAATTGAATATAAAAATTCGAATATTATCTAGCATGAGTGATCCGGTCGCTACTACTGCTGCCTTCTTTTTACTGATATTAAAAAAAAAAAGATTGGCCACCACCTGGCATTTTTACAGGTTTGATTGGCGGTATTGTCTTTCCCACGTACTTTGATGAATTCTTTAATTAACTAATAATTCCACTGATTGAAAAAATATACCAAGCCTAAGTAAAGGTTACTTTATTTAAATGGATATATCATATTAGGATTATTATATATATTCTGATTCATTGATGTCTTTCCAAAAAAAAACAACAAAGCTTCAATTAGAACATTTCAACGGCATTTATTTCAGTGAACCGTTGTGATTTATTATTTGGACTTGACTAGTGCTCCCGGTGGCCGGGGGGTCGACCGCCCTTTTATGTGTAGTTGGGATATTTCCGAAAGTAAAGATATTGATGCATTGTTTTTTTCTAGCCACATAAAATTGATATTTTTCCACCAACAGTTGTTTGGTTGATGCTGCGGGACCGAATACGTGGAAGAGAATGGAATTTGGATTGCGAAGGTAAACAAGAGTAAAAATACGAACGATCGGAATCAGGTGATAAAAACCTTTTAATTAGAGGGACGTATCGTAGATCTATATTAAAAATTGATGCTACAACTTAATAGGATTCACCGAATCCCGCATTGAAACTTCCATTACAACATCGCTTGGAAA
>CM075300.1:8780885-8888231 GCA_037672795.1 Lagerstroemia speciosa
ATAAGTACACTTTAAATGCACTTTATAATGTGAACTAAAGGTATATCAAATTAACATCAGACTCGAATATTAATTATTTGAGCGATGCTCGCAAAAAAAAATTGAACAAAAGGAGGGCCAACTTGAATGACTAAAAAAAAATTGTTATTCGTGTTTATACAGTAGACCCATAAGAGGTTTTCAGAACTAGAGGATCTTCCTCTGTGCTTACACCATGGGCTTACAGTAAGAGGTCACTGGTAGTATGTTAGTTATTGTTAGTAGACTTTATAAAAATGTCACGGTCCATGTAGATATATACTTTCCAAAAGAAAGAGGTTCAAGATTGTCATTAATTCGTGGCCATGTATCGGGAGCGATCGTCTTGTATACAACAAGTATATAACATTGTAATATTTATACGATGTTATAAATTAATAAGATTTAGTTATTTTTAGGTTTTATAAAAAAATAATTTAATCTTATTAGTTTGTAACGTCATGTAAAACACTGTCACGTGACGTATTAGATGGAATACTCTATCATGCATCAGAGCTTCACTTCAATCAGCAGAACCACTCAGTTTCTTGGAAAGCAAAAGACACCCAAAAATGACCAGTCGGCATAAGTGAAAGCTTTGATGGAATCTGAGCAACACATTGCTTGCAATCAACCTTTTTATTTAGTATGAATACTTTAGCTCATATTAGCAAAATACATATATAATTATATAATATATATATATCTGAATGCTTTAGTTTATCCATTTTGTCATAAATTTCCACAATGGAATATCAAGCATGGCATCTTCCTTTTTTCTGTTGTTTTAGAAATTTAAGAATTAACACCATGATGGTGGCCCAATATGATATTTAATTAATAAAAAAAGTAAAAGAAAAAAAAAAAAAAGAAAGAGAAGAAGAAGACATTGACGTGCTTCTTGATGGATGACCTGCTCGACTTACTTCAGTGACAAGGTTCATTTTGGATGGGTGTCATTTACTCAATGGATAAATATTAAAGAATCAGACCTAATTTAGATGGAAAACGGTAGGTTTTGATCTTGTATACAATATGTATTCAGTCCCTTGAGATAGTATGACAACCGGCGTGCCCTCTCTTTTAGATTTTATATGTTCTCTCCATTGAAGTTATCATTATGAAAGTAAATCGTATTTGGGTAAAGAAGGTGAATTTGTCGCAATGATATCATCTTTCATTTGTTACAAACGGGATGTTGAATTCAACTTCTATCGATGAGATTCACTTTGCCCCTTTTTTTTTTTTTTTTTTTTTTTTTTTGGTAACCGAGGTATCCGAGCGCCTTCCGGGCCCGACTAGCGGTGGTTGCGACACCTCCTCCTCGGGGTACACGCAATAGCCCGCAAACCACGTGTACCAGGTAAGCCAGGATAATCCTGACGGGCTCGTGTCCCCGAGGATTCGAACCCAGAACCTGGGAGGCAAGGAAGCCCTTGTCCACCACTGGGCTGTCCCCCGGGGACTCACTTTGCCCCTTCTACTTTCATCTTTCTGCATTCTCGTCTATACTCACGGATAAAAAAAAATAATGGGAAACTGCAAGTCTCATATTGTACTATCCTTGCCGAAGGTTGAGAGCGAACCCCACTCACAATGCGAGTCTCATTGTAAGAATCGAATTAATAACATTTTGATATCAGGTTGAGAGCGATATCACTGTACTAATTTCTGCTTATTAGATTAAGTTTTTGGAGTCCAATTCGTCCAATCAATTCGGCATGCACTTAATTTATCAATGTCTCAATGTTATACCCCATTGCTGCCGTTCTTCGGCCATCGATATGTGTCACGTGTCAACTTTATTCCTACCCACTTTGATTAGTCGTTAAGTAAGAGTCCATATTCTACCCTAAGTTTGATGAAAGAAACCTCAATAATAAAATTTAATTTTTTTTAAAAAAAAAGTAAAGTCGATAAAAGAAAGTGGAACACCGAACAATAATTAACACAAGTCACATGTTGATTATCAGTTCATGTTTGTTTTTCTTCTATACTAAATACACATGACTCGTTTAGATATGCTACATTAGACGTGTCATGTCTGCGTTAAAAGGGTGTCTGACCCGAATCTCGTTTCGAACACAACTGATTCAAACACGACACGATACTGATTTTCGGGTTAATACAACAACTTAACTTCCAATGACACTTGAATTATTGCATTTGAAAATAGCCGACATTCGTTCCGTTATTCTCTGTATATGTATGAACGACAGGCATTTATGGAAACACAAGGCGTAGGACAGTCGGAGTCATGGGATGCCGACGATTCCTTTCGTTCAACGTCCACGAGCTAAAGGGTTAATTTATATGACTAAACGACACACCACCACAGCCTGGTGCTCTATAGCTGGCAAAGTGGGGACTTATCCACATTGACGGTTCAAAAGCAGACACCCAACACCCAATTATTAGACTTCGTTCGGATAAACAATAGATTTTCAATTTCATCCGGATCAGAAATTCTACAGTCCGATCGTTAAAATTTTAAGCAGATGAAAAGAAATGCTTATAAGTCGTTGGATGGATCCTTAATCTATGTCAAGTGGTTATCTTTTTTAGTGGAATATGGGACATAGGCAGTTGAAAATGGTAATTTTTAAGTTCACTTACTGTTAATGATGTGGCGATTCATGTCAAATTGTGTTTTAAAATGATTTATCATCAATGTCAATATTGATTTGTCTAGATCATGTTCATTTATATCTATTATAGTATATCGGTCGATGTAATTAAATTGGGAGGAAGAATTTCGAGAAGATCCCGTAAGATTGTGCTCCTGGATTAAGTAAAATATCCTCTGACTGACGGTTCCAATTTCTATTAAATTGGTTGAATACGCTTAGTTGTAACTTCTATACTATTATATGCAAATTTATGAAAAATTTAGCTTTTTTTTTTTTTCATATCTGCTCCTAATATAATTTATATATTAAAATTTATGACATATACATGATTTTCATATTAAGGGCAAAACAATAATTTCATTCATTTTCTTCTCACTTTATATCTACTATCCCAACAGTAAAAATCTTTTATTAGCTGCTTAGATTATCATATTTCACTCCATATCTGTAATTTTAGTAGCAAAATTTCGTTAAGTTTTTCGAATTAATAATTTGAAATTGTAAAAATAAAAAAGTGAAATTGACATAGTATACTGATGAAAATTGAGAATGTTCAATTTATTACTATAAGTTAATAAATTTTAAATGGATTAAATTATAATAACTTATAAATAAATTATATAATTATACGAATTTATAACAGTATTTCATATTTATTTATTTTTATTTTTTATGTATAGCACGGATCCGTGTCTAATAATTATTATGTCAGAGTAGAAGTTTACCGAATTAGAAATCCTATGGTATAGATAACTTGAGAATTATAGTCCGAATGAAAATCTTATATTCCGTTAGAATCAACGGCAGAAACTAATTTTCCTCAATAAACCGGTTCCACGTACCGTATGGTTGGAATCAGAATCGAAACTGGTTCTTCAATTTATCATCCGAACCCCCCTCATATTTTATTAATACTTTCCTAAAACTTAAATTTCTCATTCGTGCACAGCCTCTATTTTCAAAGGCCCAATGGTGAAAAAGTCCATCCAACCACAGAAACGCCAATGACGCTTGGGGCCGCAGCTTCATCGCAAACGACAAGAGTATGTGGGGCTGGGCGGATGACGTGGCAAGCCCCAGGAGATGAGTTGGACCAGTACTTTAGCAGTCTGATGCTGGAATCTCGTTGCTGGCGTGGCAGATTTCCATACCGTCATGTGTCTAACTACTGTTGCGCGTGGCCGTTTCGGAAGGACGGCACCCAATTCGAGCACGTTTTAGCACGTGCGAATAAAAAATAATCCCTAGCGAATGGACCACTTGCAATTTGTGGCCCTGCGCGAGTTCATGCCATGAAATAGGATAATGAGGACGATCTTTCAGCATCGACTGTTTGACATGCAGCCTCGGGACAGTGCTGTTATCGATTGAGGTACATTCCCTCGTAAAGAGAAATAAACGATGATAGCATAAGAAGTTCTAGGACCAAACCTAAGCATCTTATAGTTTAGGGAGGCAACTGCAATTTGCGAGGAAATCATAAATTTTGGGTCACTTTCTGTTCCTTTGATCCGGATCAGATTGTTCGGGCACCCGACTTGAGGAACCCGGAGGGAAACATCCTCGACGTTTCCCATCACGTGACCCAAATAAGACTGACTCTTTATGATTCTGTCCATGTGGCCGTACCGCTTTTGGGATGCTCGAGTGTATTATTTGTTGTAATTTACCACGTTGTCCTCTAGCGTTATTTGCGAAAAAGGGCCTCCAATTGTTTATATTTATATTATCCTCGCCCTGAAAATTCCTCTGCTTCACTGGGAGGATGCAGCTCACACGTGTGTCTCCTCGTCGTGAGGCCCAAGCACGTGATAATGTTCTCTCTCGCACGTGCCCCTTAGCTCTTAAAGATAATGATGAAAAACCAATTTTTTTTTTTAAACAAAAAGGAATTTTAAAGTGTCAAATTAAAACCAAAGGAGTGGGGCTCTCTGACCGCTGACCCCTATTACCGTTACAAAGCTGACTCGGTACGATTCCGCGTAAGGGGTATACATTTATTATCATATCGAAAGACCAGATGTAATTCTAATCTCACTTTTAAAATTTTAAAATTATTTTTATAATTAAATTAATAAAATGGATGAAAGTGTAAAATTATTTTAAAAGTATAACTACTATTAATTACTTTCTAATTTTTTTTAATTATAGATTTTATTTTTTATTGATGATAACTTATATTAAAAACTAAAAGTGTTATAAAAATTATTAAAAAATTATAAAATATATAATAAAAATAATTAACTACATATTTAACAAACTAGTGCGAACCACGGATCTACGCCAGTAGTATATCTATTACTTTAAATAAATTCAAAATATCTCACTTTTGTACATTAAAAACACCTTAATTTATAAGTATATTCACTTCACAATTCTCTTTGTGAATTCTTGCATATTAACGAAAATAATAATAATTTCAGGCAACGAATCATCATTATCACTATTTTCATTTTAATCATATAAATTCTATTTTCCCAATATTTCCTAATTGTAATATAAACAATAAAAAAATTCATAAATCGTCCAAATTCTAATATCTTATTTTCCCTTTTTACTTCATAATTATCATCTTTTTTTAAAAAATCGATTTTAAAAATCATGTCTTCAAAAATACTTTAACTGATTACTTTTCCATCTCTTCTTACCGGGAGAAATTGATGATTTTACAAATAACCTATTGGCTATGGATCTAATTAACTCCGATAGCCAACTGACCGTGTCATCTCCTACCATAGGGAAATCGGTTTAATTGTGAAAGTTTTTTCCATTCTTACTGGCCATCATTTGGCATGTGATTTGGTGGGGTTCAAGGTCGAGGTCTAGGTGAGATCACAGATTTTAGAATTTTATTATGAGCAATATTATAAGGAGAGACTCTTAAACTCGTACATTTACGAACATCGGTTTCTTAAATTATATTAGACTTTCAGTGATGCTACACTGACGTGGCCGGTATTAATATTTGTTATTTAATTCATCTGATATGTTTGCAATTGAATACGAAAGTTCGAATATTATCTAGCATGAGTGATCGGGTCGCTACTACTGTTGCTGCCTTCCTTTTACTGATATTAAAAAAAAAAAAAGATTGGCCACCACCTGGCATTTTTACAGGATTGATTGGTGGTATTGTCTTTCCCACGTACTTTGTTGAATTCTTTAAATTAACACATAATTCCACTGATTGAAAAAAATATACCAAGCCTAAGTAAAAGGTTAACTTTATTTAAATGGATATATCATATTAGTATTATTATATAATATATCTGATTCATTGATGTCTTTCCAAAAAAAAAACAAAGCTTCAATTAGAACATTTCAACGGCATTTATTTCAGTGAACCGGTTGTGATTTATTATTTTGACTTTGACTAGTGCTCCCGGTGGCCGGTGGGTCGACCGCCCTTTTATGTGTAGTTGGGATATTTCCGAGAAGTAAAGATATTGATGCATTGTTTTTTTCTAGCCACATAAAATTGATATTTTTCCACCAACAGTTGTTGGTTGATGCTGCGGGACCGAATACGTGGAAGAGAAATGGAATTTGGATTGCGAAGGTAAAACAAGAGTAAAAATACGAACATCGGAATCAGGTGATAAAAACCTTTTAATTAGAGGGACGTATCGTAGATCTATATTAAAAATTGATGCTACAACTTAATAGGATTCACCGAATCCCGCATTGAAACTTCCATTACAACATCGCTTGGAAAACAATCTTAGAATTGATCTTTTTTTTTGTGCGTATTACTGATATCCGTAAGTCCTTTGGCTATTTATCAATCCAGCTCGAGCCGAACCGGTCCATTCAGGGGTTAAACACTCCCCAATAAGAGTTTTCTCTATTAATAAAGATCCGAACCCGAGACTTTTACTGAAGGTGAATAAGTGTCTTGCTGCTTGAATCAACCATGTCGGTTAAATTTACGGAGAACTTTCTTCGAAAGATCTGTATGCTGTACCGGCAGTAGCCTTTTTCGATGGAATTGTATAGGATACTTTCTGATTTTCTTATCGGCATGACAGCGTCTTTGACTGGGAAATGACGGTGTGAAATCATGAAACTCCCTACTCAGAATCAGAATTGTAACTGTCCTGCCGCGACACGTTGAGTGCTCGAGAGATTTCAACCACCTTGTACTACAACACAAGTTACCCGAGAGCTTTTTCTCGTCGATTTTCTCCTCATCCAGCCAGGTCTCATGCACATCTGTGTTAATCCGAGACATCCGCAGCTGTTCAAGTGGTTTAATAAAGTTTTGAATTCGAATGTTGCTAATAAAAAAATTAGCACTCGAGAGAACTGTATTCTGTGGCAAGTGAACTTTGTTCGAAGACGAGTCAGCATTGATTAAATTTTAGATAGCAGATGATGTAAAAAAATAATTATTTCCAATTTTCCAAAAGAAAATCGGGCCAAAGGGGAAAAAAATCTTTCAAAAAAAATAAATACATAATTGTTTATGATTATTTCCCAATAAAGAACCTCTATTATTTGAAAAATTTAGTGGTTAAAATATCAGAAATAAAATAGTTCCGTGTAAAAAGCCATCCTACCCCACAAGTAAATTATTCGATGGCGTCACCTTCTCCAATATTAAACCAACCATGCTCCTAAATTAATCTTCTGTGCTCTTAAAATGTGTTACATGTGGTAGTTAACACAAATCTAACAACTTATCTTTCAAAAAAATGAAAAGTAAAAAATCGCACGTTAGGATAATTAATTCGTAAACGTTCTTTAATTTTACTGAGAGAGGGATTCGTGGTAAATTTTACTATCTCAGGGAGCGAATATGCCGATTCCGAGCAAAATCCCGAACCGGTTCTATTTGGATTTTGATTCTAGATAAAAAACCGCATCATTAATTTAACGATACAAGCGAGAAAAGGGAAAGCGCGCTAGCGCGTGTAGGCTTTCGAGCCTACGCTTGCTGGGGGGCAAAGCCCGTTCATACTTTTTTCCAAACCTCCTACATATGCTACCGCTGCTGCAAGACCTCTTCTTCCCCGAGCCGCCGATAGGCCAGTGAAAGCCTTTCGTCCACAGCATCTAACTGAGCTGACCCGCCTTAGTCGCCCAGATCCACTCATTGACTTAAGCACCTGAGATGAGAAAGCATATTACGTACTTGAACCTAACAAGGGAAGTCACCTTCTATTCGGGCGAAGGAAGATTCATCCATTCGATCTCGCCTGAAGAAGAGCAAAAAGAAGAAGCAGGAGGAGCGAGAAAACGGAAAGTGCTTATCAATTTTTCAAATAAAAAAGTGTATTTTGGTACAATTCCAACTCAAGCTGAACCGTTTTTGTCAAACCGAACTATCAGTTTTTAAACTGATTAAAAGTAATTCGGAATTTTCTACTTAAACCACTTCTAGTTCAAACTTGCAATGCCGGACTCCGACTGGTGGTAATTTTCCTCGATTCTTGGACGGTAGAATTTAATTCTTCTGCTCGTTCACAGTAACATGAGCTGTAAATTTTTTTAACGGAGATTTTGACCGAAGAATATAAAAGCGATTCATCGTCGCATCGCCAAACGGCGACAATTTGGCGATGTGTACGTCATACCGGGGAACAAAAATGGCCGATACGGACATATATCTGATTTTAATACTTCCAACTGCCATTTAATTAATTAAATAAAATATATTCCCGTCATTCATTTGTATAATCCTGTCTCCTTAATTAAATTACGGATTTCAATTTCGGTCGTTACTTAACAGGGTCCGTCCTCCAGCTTTGTCCCCAGGAAGGTCCCTCGAAAGCTCCTTTGGCGTTGGAGCGTGTGCATGAATTCAAAACGTTTGCCGGTTCCTTTCCGGTCACCACTTCGAGAGAGTACGAACAATAATCCAGTCTTTTTTTTTTTTTTTGGTCGCCAGCCACGGTATCCAAGCAGGCCCCACCAGCGGTGAGATGGCATCTTTCAGCCAACCATACTTGACTAATCCGTTGGTCGCCCCGGGTCGCACGCCTGGCAATGGCGGGTGAGGCTCCCAAGAGGGGTGTCTGCGTACGTGAGGTCTCGAACCTGAGACCTCCTTAAGCGGCACCGAGCTGCTTACCACTCGGCCCAACCCCTCTTGGTAAACAATAATCCAGTCATCGCAGCTTTCTCTAAATATAATTATTTTTAATGCGTATTTCAATTTTATATAACTCAAAAAAATAGCAACCAAAAAAATAGCAACCGATTTGAATTCAGATTGTCAGAAATTATCGTCATAATATGTTCACTTTTATTTCTTTATTTCTTTGTTTTTTATTTTCTGGACGGTAGTCAATTTTGTGTTTCTAAATGGGACTAGGGTGGCGTCGGTAGACTTGATAAATTGTATTATGTTTAAATGTGTTCAAGTTAGAGACTCAATAATTTGAATATGACACATTTATTTTTCATGTTTTAATGGATTCATGTTTAAAAAGTTGTGTCTAAACTATGTTTAAATTGGATTGACTAATTTAATATAAAATGTCTATAATATATAATTATACTCTAAAAATATATAGTATAACTTGTAAAATAATTATATTTATAGATAATTATTTTAATATATGCATCAGATTAATTAATTACATAATATTTAATGGTAATGAAACATGTAATATATTTAATATTTTACATATCGTAAAATTTATTATATGAATATATTAAATATGTTCAATATTTATATAAAAATAGTGAAATATATTTAATAAATATATTTAAATATATATTATTGGATTACACATGATCAATCAAATTAAACATATTTATTTGCCATATTTAAATAAATTCGTGTCTAAATGGGTTCTTATTTGAATTGACTTGATCCAAATCTGTCTAACTCTACATTGGCTAAAAAATTATGGGTTTGACTGGCTGCACCTCCAGTTGCCGGTTCGCCTAGGCCGTTAGGCGGTGGGCAGGTCTTTGATTTACAGGCTGGAGGAGTGTTTGACAGGAAAGCAATCCATGATTCGCCCCTCGATTCGGCGACCGCACTTGTCGTTTTGCGCCACGTCAGCAATTCCCTGCTGCCGTTGTCTAGATCTTTTAACGATAAAATAATATTTTTTTAAAAAAACTATCGAACACGAAGATAATGCTTGACAGGCTGGAGTGTGCAGTCAAAGTCAAGACTCATCTCCAAACAAGAACCTTAGCCAACCGTTATTATCTTCTTCCGTTTATTTTATTTCTGGAAATTATTTGTATTTATTTATTGCGTGATTATGGTTATGGTAGGTGTTACTGTTTCAATAACTTCCAGAACTGGGAGACAGTGACGTGCCCCCACGCGCAGTTGCAATGAGTGTGTTCTCAAATTTCAATTGAAAACAAAGCTAAAAGAAAAAATGAAAAATATTCCCTCTGACAAGTGAAAACTCTCATTAGTCTTGAATTTTTGCAATGTTACGGGCCGCCATTAACGAAGTGAGTCTTGTAGGAGACCGAGTCGATTTCTAACAAAAATGCTAAGTTATCAGGTGGTGGGCACCCGATTTTTTTATAAACTCAGAATTATTGTCTTATTTAATCGATGTGAAATCTAATAATGACTACGAAATTTCTTCATTCGTAAAATTCAAATTTGATATCTT
This sequence comes from Lagerstroemia speciosa, assembly GCA_037672795.1. NCBI lineage: Eukaryota > Viridiplantae > Streptophyta > Magnoliopsida > Myrtales > Lythraceae > Lagerstroemia > Lagerstroemia speciosa. The sequence continues at coordinate 8,791,126 of CM075300.1, forward strand.
AGAAGATATGTTGATTGAATTATTTAAATAAACCTATTTTAATGTTATTTTCTCATCCAAACAGCCATTTTTATAATTAGATTTAATTTCTCAATAAATTATCCGCGAGAGTTTATAAAAAATCTGAATATATCAAAGCAGGCTCCTCTCAAGATTGAAAAGAAAGAGGCAATCATTTGCAGGAGCCATAACAATGAGAAAAATTGGTTTAAAAAAAAAAAATTAAGTGAGGGAGCGTGAAGTAGACGCTCCTAACCTAGAGAGTCGCTTTCCAGAAAAGAAAAAGGCAAAAAAAAGGGCAAGTGGAGAGAGAGAGAGAGGGGAAGGATTTTAAAGGAGTGAGTGTAAAACTTGTGCAAATCAGTGCAACTCACTACCCGACGCGTGTTCTCCCTACAGCTGTATCCCCCTTTCCAAAACCGCCCCCGTTGGCCCTATCTCCTTGCTCTAATAACACACTTTAAAATTTAAAAAAAATTCGTTAAATTGTTAAGTTGTCTGGAAAAATGATTATGTATCACTGGATGTTTTTATAAGAATTATTAAATTAATTATTAATAATTCGGTAACTAAAATGTAAAATTTTAATTATTTAAGATAATGATAACCAAAATTTCAACTATGTACTATCAAAGTATGGATAATATGAAGTTGGTAGATGGCCTGGTGAAAATTCTTCAGTTAACTCGGTCTAGACTACTCTCTCAAAATTCATTGGAAAACCATGACAGATCGGAATTGGGAGGTCGCCTGGAATTGCCTATCTATACAAAAATCGATATTTTTTCCAGTGAAATACGCTGCCGTAGTTTAGATATGTTAAATTTTTTATTTTATAAATGTGTAAAAGTAGAAAAAAATTTTAAATGATCATGATTTATAAATTTATCAAATTATTTTAACTAAAAATAATTATAATAACTATTCAAATTATTAAAATTAAACTGCTCGTTTATAATATTTACTTATATTATATAATAAAATATGATCTCATAAAAATTTTTCTTTAAAATATGATATTTTTGAATTACATCCCCTAACTTCCTCCTCCTCGAGTCTCCTCCCCTTCCTCCTCCCCCATATAAAACCAAACATCCATCAAATCCCAACCCACACCTCTCAACTCCCCAACGAAAACGAAAAAGGCTCAAAAACCCAATCTCTCTTCTTCTCGCAGAGAGATTCTTTGAACTCAGCCCGAAAACAAGGAAGAGATCTTCATCCTCCGGCCATCGGTTCGTGTTTTGTGATCGTCTGAATAATGTCAGTCAATCGGAAAGATGTGGATCGGATCAAGGGCCCGTGGATCCCCGAGGAGGATGAGGCCCTGAGGCGGCTGGTCCAGAAGCACGGCCCCCGGAACTGGTCCCTCATCAGCCGCTCCATCCCCGGGCGCTCCGGGAAGAGCTGCCGTCTCCGGTGGTGCAACCAGCTGAGCCCCCAGGTGGAGCACCGCGCGTTCACGCCTGAAGAGGACGACACCATTATCCGGGCCCACGCCCGCTTCGGGAACAAATGGGCTACCATAGCCCGCCTCCTCTCCGGTCGCACCGACAACGCCATCAAGAACCATTGGAACTCCACCCTCAAGCGCAGGTGCTCCACCTCAGGCGCCGACGGTGGCGACACCGATGAGAGGCCGCGGAAGCGTTCCGCGAGCCCGACCGGGTCGGCTGGTACTAGCGACTCCACTGCCCCGTTTATGCAACCTGCTGGGGGACCCTTGTACGGCACCTCCTTCTCTGCCGTCCGCGAGACGACTTCGTCGACCTCAGACGACCCGCCCACCATGCTCAGCCTCTCCCTCCCGGGATCCGAATCCGGAGAGGCGTCTCCACGGTCCGAGCCAATCCCGTCCACAGCGCCTGAGCTGGTCCAGCCACCGTTACTCGAGTTATCCCACCCCGGGCTGTCTCGACAAGCGGGGACCGAGCTAGCTCAGCCGGCGGCCAGGACGATCCCTCTGATGCCAGCTCCAGCGACGTCGCTGTCGCCAGCACCTGCTCCTGCAGTGTCCGAGGGGAGGAAAAACGGGTTTTTGCCGTTCAGCGAGGAGTTTATGGCGGTGATGCAGGAGATGATAAGGGCGGAGGTCAGGAACTACATGGCTGGGCTGAGCCAAGGAGGGGCGGCGATGGGTATGTGCTCACAGGCGGCGGCGGCTGAGGGGATTAGAAACGCCGTTGTCAGCCGAATCGGGATCGGCAAGATCGAGTAGAGAGAGAGAGGGAGAGAGAGAGAGGGGGGGTTGTAATTAAGGTTGTCGGTAAAGATCTTAGAATGGAATCTCCGGGCAGAGAACGTCGAGGGATAGAGGCGTTAGTTTGGTAAAGTTTATGGGAAGAAACGAAAGCTCTGGTTTTTTCCCTCATCCGTAGGGACGAACAATAATAAGAACAGCTATGGCCAATGTACAGTTTAGAGAGGGGGGGAGAGAGAGGTTGAACAAGAAGAACAGGAAGACGGAGCTGAGGAAGAACATGGAAAAAAAATGCGGACTTTTGATGGGATATGATCTGTTATCATCTCTTCTTCTGTCTGTCGATCTCCCTGGGCACTTTGTTCGGAAGAGAAGCAACATTTCAATCAAAAAGAACAAAAACAGATGAAAAAAAATGTGAATTTCGAAAATTAGGATGAAAAAGGAGACAACTTTGTCTAGGCTAAAATGTTTTTCTTCTTCGATCTGAGTTTTTTTATTTCCAATTCCAAACTTGTTTTGGATATTATATGAAAGCAAACAAGTGGACCAAAGCAAACGTAGAATTCTGGCCCGAATGCAAGGGACGTTTGCTTATGCTGATGATCATCAATCAACAGAAAACATCCGGAACAATTAAAAGATCAGCTGGTTTATGGCCGGCTTTGTTTCGATCGTGGAGCCTTTGAAACCATATCCTTAGAATTGGAGTCCATTCCTAATTGGTTGGCTCTGAATTTGGAGCCAAAAGAAGCGGAAGTGTTGGTAGCTCTGTCTGTTTGCATTCAGTATCCAGAAGGGTCTAGCAGCAAATGGTCACATCTATGATGCAAACTCAGTGGTATTGATCAGACTTCAAAACTATGGACGAATGAGATACCGTGTGGGTTCCATCAAGTCATAAAACTCTCAAAACACTTAACAGAGCCCTCTGACTTGAACCCCAAGTAAACTCTTCAACTCGGACTCGAGAAAAGTAAAGAGATCTGCAAGGTGGGTCTAAATCGCAGGACAACCTGATATGAAGATTGGGCAAGAGAATGTTTGCAGGAAGCAGGCTAAAGAATGCAAAATCAGTTGCAGAAGACAGACTTATAGTGGAACAGAATCTCATTCCCCTCTGTGCCGCACGCACTGTCATTTCTAGACATGCTATATCTCTGTTTCGGACCAATCACCCGACTTTATGAAATGTACAGTTTTTGCATGCTCAAAAGACCCCACTGGAAGGAAACAAAGCACATGAAAGGACTATCAGTGCGCAGCATTGATGGTGTTTAGACTCTCTTTTAGTCTCCTCCACGAATGAATTCTAGATTCGAGTTCATCGAGCAAGTGCAAGAAATCCTGTTTCGATAGTGAGCTACGTGCGAAAGGACCTGCAGATTGACCGATTCATCCTTATCTGAACTCCAATACTTTGCATGGTGTTTCTGTGTTGCCATCCCAAAGATGGCATTTTTACCTACAAGTACGAGTACCCGTGATACTGGTGGATCATAAACCAGCTAGATGATGTGAAATACTTTGCAAGGATAAGTCCGAGTATACGCTAGAGCTAGTGGTAAACCTAATACTGAAGAGATGTAAAGACGAGATCTCGTAGTTCAACAAACAAGAGATTAATGAATAAAATCACTTTGTCAGTGCATTAGTAAAGGTTTACAATAACATGTAAATGCGTAGGCCAATTTGACTATGGAGTTTTAGCAGAGGACTATAACACCATTAACAGGGGCCAACACAAACAGAAATTAGACTGCTGAAAAGTGAAAACCTTTTAAGGTTCATGGCAACTGATAGTCTTGCAGTCCCCATTCAGAACATAAACAGATACACCCATGCTTTGAAGGTTGCGTTTAGCATTTCTAAAGCTCGCAGCAATGTTGCAGATTCCGAGCTTAGACGGTGAAGGGAGCTCGAAGGAAAGAACAGACTCAAGGTGAAACAGGAGTCTTTTTTAGTTCCTCAACGTATTAAAGCTCACCTTTTTATCCGCAGAAAAGAGCAGCATGAACCGAGTCTGCGACAAGAAGAGGCACTCTTGCAGCTGCTTCCATAATCTTCTCTGATTCATCTTCCGAGTTACAAAATTTAGTAGCATTAAGTGAAGCTCTCAATGCCCTGTCTTTTTCTAGTTCGTAACTGTAGCAGAAGATAGAGATAGAGGGTTTCATCGCCAGCAAGGATACAGAAGATTACAAGACTTGTCATCCATGATATGGAAATGTGGTATGATAATGAGAGGACAGATTTTTAAAGTGTGCCTTGATAATACGTTACATTGAACATTGTAGAAAAGTGCATAAGAGATTGGATTAATATCGATCTAAAAATTTGAATTGATATGTACCGGTATCAAACTACCATATGCTCACAACATTTACTCTACATCTTTTTCCGAGATTAAAATTTTTTTAATACATTTTTTCCACGGTGCATGGATGTTTAGCTAAATAGCATGTTGTGCTGGCACATTGTTAAGTGATTTATCTGGCTTTAATACAGCTTAGATATTAGAACAGACCATTGCACTTGTAAGAGGTTGTCAGGGCATGTACGTTGATATCATGACAAAACTTATACAGAGGAGAACAATTCTATAGCATAGATTGAACATTGTATATAATTAAGTTAATTAGGAGAAAATCTATACGCAAATCATCTTTTTTTTTTTTATATTGAATCCTCTTGTTTCGCTCCCTGAATTCATCATGTATGTTACTCTTTCATGAATTTTCATCTCTAAATCGGATTTTCTGCCGTTGTACTAATAGATCATAATTTAAGTGTTGGTTGGTTGATGTTGCTCTCTGCAATGTATTTTCTGCTGGTATACTGCTCATCTGAGCTGACCAATTCTTTTCTCAGGTGATAATTGCAGCGTCTATTTGCGGCCATCTAACCGATATTGAAATTGCAGTTGGAGGGTCCTGAAGCTTCCGATCGAGTTCGATGGGAACGTGTGAAACCAGGAAGAGTTCACTCTTTAAGTAAGAGTGGAGAGTAACGGTTGGAAGAAGAGCGGTCGGGTCGTTGTTTGGCTGATGTGATTTCACGCCACTTAATTGAAAAACTGACGATTCAGATTGAAAGTATAATAGAATTGACCTTACAGAACTGAATAATCTTCCTCAAACATATACGATTCAATTGCTAAAGAGGGTAAATGTAAATGCATGTGTCTGTGTGCGCGTATACAGCTGAATGCTTCTGGAGAGAGAAGGGGAAAATGACTGAATAACATATTAAACTGATCAAAGAACGGTTAAAGACACTGCAGACACACGAGAAGCCCTCATTGAAAAGGAAATGTGCACGAAGCGGACATAAGAGACTAGAACTCAGTGACCCTGACCCGGGCTGGGACCTCCATCCTTCATCCCTCCAAGTCCGAGAGATCGGAAATCCACGAACTTGTTCCCTCCACCCGCGCTCGGACCCGAGTGCTTGATAGCTCCCAGAGCCAAGCCAGAGAAAAAACCTTCCTGGTATCGTAGAATATGACTGCTCTGGGGACCGTCCTTCACGATGTTCAAGGGTCGTGCCTCGGTGAAGGACGACGGCCCGAAAGACAGCTGCAGAACGAGGAAGAAGAAAAGAAGGAGATGAAACCGAACGACCTGGCCATGATCGTGATATCGAGTTTTAATTAAGGAATGCTGTGTATGCCTAGAAACTGAGGTTCTTCAACTATATTTGAAGTAGAAGAGAGAAGATGTGGAGTTGCTGGCTTTTATAGTGGTAGTGAAGCTGACTGTGAAGGTTGGAAGCGATGGCTTCCAACGTTGGACCATTCAAACGCAGTGCGATGCATGATGGTTCGGTTCAATTTGCGCACGTGATGTATCACGGGGAAGCAGCGTGGAGGTTTCCTCCATCAACGCTCTAATGGAAGCTTTCGCCGGCCGCGCATACAATTCAACATTGCTTCCAAATTTTCTCGATACCATCCCTAATTTCCATCTCCAGAAAAGACGGGGCAAAAGGGCTAACCATATTACGCTGTGCGTGTACGAAATTCAACATTGCTGGCTAGTTTTATTGCAACTAAATTATTGATACGAGACTCTTGGACTTTCTGTTTCGTTCTGTATTACTTGTATATAAAAATTTAACATACCTTAACTAAACCAGCTTGAGTCGTTTAGATCTATTGGAGAATAGAGCTCTCTGATTCGTAAGACTTAAATTCAAGATCTTGATAAATCTAACGGTTTGGACCGGTTAAAATTTAAACTTGATCTGCCTAATAAGAAATAAAACAACATGGCTGACCAGCTCATACAAGCTGCCTCTTTCCTTTTTCATGTGAAGTGCTTATTTTACTCGAAAAAGTGTACTTTTCTCAATCTTTAATTATTTTATTGGTTTGGTCCTAAATTTTTTTGGACAGATTTCTTCATCAATTTTGTTATAGAATTGCACTCTTAAATTTTTGTTATTACAATACTGAAAATGTTTAGAATGGGAAAAACACAAAATCTCAACAACTATTAGTTTGTCACGAGCGTCCATTTCATGATTAACAGAGGGAACAATTAACATTATAGTTCATTGACTCAACTCGAATACGATGAGTCGGAATTCACTAAACTTCTAAATATCGCAGACCAGATGTTAAATAAAAAGAGAAAAAAAGGATCAACCAAAACTTCCAATGCCAAATTTTGGTCATTTAACAGACTTGAGAATTCAAGAGAAAGAGATATTGGTACAGTTGGTTACGCTCTCGTCCTGTGACCTAAATAAAGGTCATAGACTCGATCTCATCTATGAGACTTCCCGTGCTCTTTTATCTCATTTTTCTTCTACCCTTACTAGCCTTATGTGTCTCTTTGTACACCGAAAAAAAAAAATGGAGAGTTCAAACCCGCTGCTCTCGTGGGATGTCACGCCCGCTCCGACATTTTCCAAGAATGGTTGGCAAGAGGAGCACCATTATTTCCAATTCGGAAGCCTCGAATTTATGACTCGGCCATGAATATTTTCCATGGAAAATTTATGGAAGTCACAGACGTTTCAAACATTGCCATGTAATAATAGCTGGCCAGCCATGTTTTTTCTACTTGCTCGTGCACATGTCATGAAGTGTACATGGAATTAAATGTGGCAGGTCCTATATGTTCAAAATTTCACACTTTGCCTTTGAATTTATTGGACTTTTGGTCCAACTACTGCCAAACAACATTCTCATCTTGTCGCTGTCCACTTTGAAAATCCCTCGTGTAGTCGGCTAGTCGGACATGTCTTCACGTGCCGATATGTGCGTCAAAGATCCCTGGGAATATCTGTGTTTGACAAATTAAGTTGCGAGGGTTATGGAGTGCTATCGTAATCTTCGTAACCTAAGGAGGGGCTCTTGCCCAGCCGACACCTAAACCGGATGGACCCCGTGCCGAGCTAAGATCGTTTGGGTAATGTGACACACAGCTGGTCCACAGCGACTCACAGCACTTGGCCTGGGTCGGTGGTACTAGCTTGACCACCGTAGCGAAAAGAATCGGACAGCCCAAATTGCGATCCCTAACCGGAACTCTCTCAACTTTCACTATATGTACTTATTCTCTCCGTGTCTTTATCTAATTCTCGTATGATCTCTTCTCTAAATTAAGTGTTGGACGGTCGATAACTGTGGTTTGACTTGACTCTCTTGCAGGTGCTCAATCCGGACACGGACTCTTATCAAACTTAACACAAAGGACGTGGACCCGATCGATGGTTAGACCCATCATACGCCATCAGGGCATGAAAAATTCCAGTAAGCAAACGGTACAATATGTATTAATCAGTCAAGTATTATAATGTAGTGTTTGTTTATTATAGAAATGTGATTAATTCTTCCCTGCCAGTTTAGCATTTTCTCTGTCATCATCCTACAATTTCCATATCATCTATGCACAAGCGATCTTATTTTTTAATATGTATCACCTAATATCTAAACACTTAATATGAAATTTAAATTTAATAGGAATCGATATATTAAAATATAAAATCCTTTCATCGTGAGATTTTTATATCCATTTAAACCACATCGGCACTGGTCATGTTGTTGGTTACAAATGACCCTATTCATAAGTACGCTCAACTGTGGAGCCAAAATATACGACTTTCCCCGTAGCAAAAGATCGAGTTGCTTGGGTGGCGCTGCCTTTTGACCACAAGAATAATTTTGACCAAACCTCAGGCTGCAACACGTGCAATCCATGCAAAAATATTCAGCATCTTTGTCCGACTTGAATCGACATGCATGGCCAAGTGGTAAAATTCGACGATGGTTTCCGGTAAAGGCCCGCCCAAAATGGAAAACCTGACATGCATTGCTTGGACATGAAAATCTTCAATTGAGTGATTATATCACGTGGGAGATATTGAGATAATATATCTGTTCAATCGAAATTTATCTTTTACATATTTTTCATTTATAATTTATCATTTAATAGATTATTTTAATATATTTTTATATTTTTTAAAGATTTTTTAGGATTTAATAATCATAACTGTATAATTATTGATAAAATATCAAGTCCCGATTAAACGAATATACCACGTCAGTATTTTTTACATGGTATAACCGTTTTACCGGATACTTTCTCCACTTGGACAACGTTATTACCAACCCCTTGCTTTAAGAACCATGTTTGTTGGGTCCAATTTTGAAGTCAGGATTGCTGTCGTGATTTATAGAAAGAAAACCGACGGCCGTCCGATTTGAGATTGAAATATCCATAATATAATTTTATAAATAGAATTATTATATGTCCCTTTATTTTTCTATTTCTTATATCCTTTTTAGAGATTCGGTCTATTTTTCTTTTATCAGGGAAAAATTTTTAACTTCTTCTAAATGAAATCTCATCATATTTTCATTTTTTGGCAAGAACAAATCCCCTTAATTTTAGGTTTCTCTCATGATCCTGAGCACGTTTTTAAGGTTTGTGATACTCCAGTTCTAGACTATATCCATGCAGTGCCCTTCAATCGCGGTACCAGTGGCCTAATTTTAGGCTCTTTATACAACTGTGCCTATGCATCGTCACCAATAAATCAAATTTAAATATTCTTAAAGTTATTTTTTATTTTTAAATTTTATTAATTATATAAAAAAAGAACTAAATTTCATTAGATTTCACCACTTAACAGATACCATAGTACAAGGTACCTCCTCCCGGTAAGGTCATGGGAGGTCATTTTCGGAAGATTTGCTGATTCAAAAATTAAACTTAAAATAGATCAAATAAAAACTTTTGGAATTGGACATGCCCATTAAGTTTAAGCGTTTGGCGAGATGTTTTGCAATTAAGCCTTCTTTCCTTATAATGTCTTGAGCAGGAAAGGATTTAATAGTAATGCAAGGTGCGATCTCTTTCTTTAGACATGCATGGAAGAAAAGTAAAATACTACGTAAATTTATCTGAATTTATTTCTTTTTATTAAATTATATTATTTTATATCATTCTCTATAAAACTCTTTTATTCTTATTTTGAAATTTGCTCCTATTGGACTTTATTCCTGCATCTGCGATAGATAAATCGACGCAATATCAATCAAACATTGACAGATATTTTACTTCCGGTCTTAGCCGAGAACAAACTATCACGGTGCAGGCCTTCTCTTCCATCCTAATACAATGTAAAATTTTTATCATATTTATAAGAGATTGAAATCATGTTCAATTCAAAAGTTTAGATTATGCGTGTAACTTGTAAATTTGACATCGTTTATTTATTCATCGACTATTTAAGAGTCCCCGCAATGCGCTCCGCAGTTTCCATGTGTAAGCGGTCGACTCTGGGTGCTTCACGATGGGTGAAGTCAAATCGAATCTACAATTTCTCTAAGTTCAAAATAGAGTGTGAATGCAATTTAATGCACTTGCCATAGCCCTTGGAAGTCGAAAAAGAAAATGTGAACATACTATGCTACTCGCGTCAATTTTATAGGATGAAATATACCATAAACCGGATTATTTGCGCATATATTTGACGAGAGTAATTTTACATAATAATGATAATAATAATTTGTTAATGACGAAGAAATTTTAAAGGAAATTAAATTACAAAGCGCATCAAATAATAATAATGGAATTGTCTGGCACAGTGGCGCATCATTGGTTCGAGCCGGTGACGATTCCATGGCCTTCGCCGGGGCTCGGCCCCGACTGCTTGATCGCTCCAAGAGACAGCTCTCCAAAGAATGCTCCACCACTGACCGTCTTCTCGCCATTGCCGTAGTTGCAGGGACGACCGTGCGGTTTCACAACACCGAGCAGGGGTCGAGCTTCGGTCGCAGACCAGAAGACCATGGAGCTCATCGTCATCACGAGGAAGATCGTGAAGAGGGTTTTGACGATCGTTCGAGGAGAGTTCATCTCTTGCTTGCAGATAGAGGGAGAGCGATGTGGTAATTATTAATAGGGAGATCCTTGAGAACTTCTATATCTGTGCAGGGTAAGAGCCGACTAATTGGTGGGCTATAAATAGTGTGGGATTGGAGCCGATGAGTTTGGACTCTGCGTTGCTCAGTTTCACACGCACAGGGGTGTTGGAGATTTTCAAACCATGACTTTTGATTGTGGGAGACCACGTTTCAATTCAAGAGAAACGTGTGATATCAACTCTGCAGTGCATGATATATATACACACATATATGCTATATAAAAAAAAAGTGCATATATATATCACTTGAAAGACGTTGAATGTGACTGTACTACTGAAGACTCAACTCTCTTAGATTAAAAAAACTCAAATTCTTGTCAGCCCAAGAACCCACTGAGAGGGAATATGAGAGTTCCATATGAAAGTCTTATCCTTGATCGTTAGCCTATTCAAGGACATCCAACAAATGGTTGATGCATTGGAAATATGACCCTTAGAGGGGAAGGTATTTTATACTACGGTGTCACCAAATAACAGTGTTTACGTGATTACACCAATCAATAAAATTTACGCATTCATACGGTTAATTTTTATGTTTTTTTTAGATTTTATAGGCATTCTTGGTATTTTTTTTTATTATTTTTAGGTTTTGTAAAAATATCACAAAAACAATTAAATCTAACTGGTTTGCATTGTATCATATAGACAGTGTCACAGACACCTTCTCCCCTTAAAGACGCTAAGTTCAAATTGATTGGAATGATAAGATTAGGGTTTAGTGTGATGTGTAAAGCTTGAAAACCCTATATTCATAATTAACATCTTTCTTTTCATAGGACAAGTACAGATGGCTTATTGTTGCCCCAAAGTTATAGTTCCATATCAGTATCAAAAGTAATAGTACAGCATATCAACTTAATTTATTGCTATGAACGCATGCCTAGCTTCCCATAAATCAAGTAAAAATTTATCATGACATGGTCACGGACCGGCGTTCCCAAGTCCAAGGGCGACCTTAGGGATTTTACTTGTTGAATATCGGTTCTTGTACGCAGGCTAACCGTATGGTTTTATATGTACATGCTATAAGTCATGCTACCTTGGAATATCATTTGATTACGTGTGTAACTTGTAAAGCGAGAGGGGAGCTGGTTTAGAAAGTTGTAGAATACGATTGTTCAAATGCCCGCACGGATCTCCAAGTGCGAGCACATGACTAGTATCATAATAGGCTGCAATGTGATATCAGATTAATATAGACCCACAAAAATTTTAATATAACTTTTTTTCGATAACGATGAGTTTATTCTCCATAAGCCCATGAACATTCCATAAGTTAGTAAATACACTTAAATTCATGTGCAAAGCACATATATATATAAGTGATCTTACTAAGAATTATGCGCTCAATGTGGAAGTCGAACCCCGACCTTGTAGATTAATATTTTACAACTTTTGTCATAAAAGGAGACACATTTTCTGTCTCTCATGCCATGCTTTCCATTTCCCTATAATTTTCTTGTTCCAAAATGAGAGTAGAGGAAAAGCACACATGAGAGAATGAAAATTCAACTGCTTGAGCAATTCAAACACCATCAAATCGTTGTCAATCAATTCGTTTCTTCAGGGTTGGTGGATTAATCCTCGATATCTATCCGAACGAAATGACAGGGGAACGTGCATTGATTTGGAATTAGCAAAGATAGAAAACAAAAGCAAAGAAGAAAAGAATTAAGGAGAGGAGAACTTTGAGATATCCACCTTCAAGTTTTGAATGTCTAAGCAGTGAAATGTTGACGAGAAGTTGGGAGCAGATTGAAATGGGAAACTTACCCAATGAATGTCGACACGTAAGAAAATATTTTAAATCATAATTAAAAAAAAATATTGCTAATGAATAAAAAAGGATGATGTGATGTTTACTGATGACTTATCATAAAAAATTTATTAGTAAAATTCATGAATGATACAGTGAACTAAGGTCATGCAAGAATCTCTCCAGTTTAGTTCTTTGGGTTGGTAGGAGGCTGAAGTCTCTGTCTAGAAGTTTTGACTTCCAATTAAGAGAAAATGAATCAACGGATTGCGTCGAATCAATCAAGTGGTCAACTTGACCTAATCGGGATCATTTCCATGAAATTTCTTACGTGCACATATTTAACAAAAAAAACCATTTATTCATCACTAAGTTCCCTGACTCGGTGAGCCATCGGGAAATTTTTATAAACAATTCAACGAAAATTATGCATTCATCTTTTTCTTTTCGTGTATACTAGAAGCCAATGAATTCGAATTAATCTAAATTTGAACCGAATAGATCCGCTTAATATACAACTAGAAGCCGGCCTGTGCGATTCACAGATTTCATCATTTAATAAATTTGATGAAAAATAAATATGAAAATGACTTAACAAAGTCTTAACTATAGTTATCGAACGATAAAATTATTTGATCTTGTATGTAGTGAAAATGGTAGAAAGGGAAATAAAAAAATTTTATAGTGAAATAAGAGAGAAAAAATAAAGTGAGAACGGAGAGGTACTTGGTGCATTGTTACATGTTAGCAAATTTATCATTATATCCCTATTTTTCCTAATTTAATGGCCAGTAAAATTTACATCTATATGTTAACAGTTAATTTCAGAAAGTGAAAGGGGAACCAAAACGAAGGTGTGCTTCCATATATAATATAAATAGATATACAAATGTTATGGGGGTATACAATTAATTTTCAAATAAATTCAATGGAGGGCATTTTTGGAAGAGGAAAGCGACACCAAATCTCTCCTCTATAGCCATACAGTAATACAACATTACAGGGGAGGGCTTTTTTGGATTGGGCCGGGCCCTTTAAAATCTGACTTAGGCCCTACGTAGGCAGGCCCAAGAAGACCATAACTCCAAAGCTCATCAAACTCGACCGTAATCGACAGATTTGGCATACTCGAGGTTATAAAGTTCGTACGTTTAAGGGTAAAGGGCATATTTGAAATACTAAAAGAACCATAGGGGCATTTTAGAAACTGAAATAAAGACCTAGTCATCTTTTTTTTTTTTTTAATTTAGTAGCACCCGGAGAATCTTTCATGGTCTCATGAGAATCTTATTATATAGCTTATAGTCCTAAGCAAATTCAGAGGATTAAAAAAAAAGTTATAAGTATTTTTTTTTTTTGATTTTCAACTACTGGTATCCATAAGTTCTATGGATCTCTAACTAATTCAATTCAAGTCGGGTCAGCCTACTAAGGGATAAAGTTCTCCTGACATGAGTTTTCCACACTCGCAAAGATTTTATATATATATATATATATAATTAACACAGCAAACTTATTATGTAATACACATTAAATATTTGCTCCTTTAAAAGAGGTCCGTCTGGATCCAACACCAGCAGCATCCCGCTTACCTATTTGCTACCTAAATCCGGCCGAGACCCATATTATTAAATTGGGCCTATTCCGGCCCAACCCGAAGAACCTAATGATTCTGCCCCTACGGGTTGAACCACATGTAATATGTATAATCACCGGGCCTATTGCTTTCTAATCATAAAGGTAGACTATGATTAAACTATTTTTATTTTTTAATTAAGTATTAATTTTATATAACATTTTCAATATTTATAAAATGCATATAATTAATATATTAAAGTGTACAATTAGGTACTTTATCGTCTTAACTGAGACCTTACCTGCCCATATTTATTTATTTTTTATTGATTAAAAATCTATTTGTCACGAATATTTTTAAAAATTCAGAAGTGAGATCAAATTTATTCTTCTTGGCATCGAAAATAAGGACACCCCCGAGAATTGAATCAGCCTTAACGGGTATAAATTTTCTATCTGCTGTATTGGCCGGGTATCTATAAAACACAATGAACCTTGGCCGAGAAACGACAGGCATGAACCTTGCTCAAGCAAACCCGTGTAAGCTGGGCATTAATTTATTGGAGAAATTCCAACGTAAATCCTTTTCCCCCATCCCTTCCAGTCATAACTTGACAGAAATTGAATGTGAAAATGCTGTCTTCTTCTACGGATTACAAAACATACTCACGGCTTAAAAAATGAAAAAAATGATATTGAAAGTTCTATATATTTGACGTTGTTAGAAGTTGAGTGTTATAAGTTTAAAAATTGTTAATTCAGTACCGTAAAATCAATTCCATTACACTTTCAGTCCAAACCGTCATTGTTCCGTTAAAAATTCTATTACCAACGTGAAGTCCATCAGTAAAATAGCGACGATTCAGACTGAAAGTATAACCAAATTGATATTATATGGTTAAATTATCCACTTTCAAGTTTATAAGACTCGACTGCTAAAAATGTCAAATATATAAAACTTTCACTGTAATTATCCCTAGAAAAAAAGTGTGGAATAAATGGATACTGAGTGTCTACTGATAAAAATTAAATAGAAAACATCTTGATCCTACGGTGAAAGTGATATTAACGGCACCAAACACCCTGTCCTTTTTAGAATGCTTTCTTTTTTTAATTTCCTTTTGGGTGGGGTTAATTAGTCCACACGATCAACTTATTAATCTTGTGAAAAATCAAAGTCAGTACACCCACCAAACTCAGCAAGCGACGTGTTCTAATTCAAAGTAATGGTAATTATATACAGATACCAAATGTTGATATACACATTACATTTGACTCCGAATTATATTATATTTTGGAATTAGACTAGAATAGGGAACACAATTCAATTAATAGCATAATTAAATTGTCTAATGGGGTTGATTTATTCAAAACCAAACATTTGACGGTAAGTTGGGTGACATTATCTGCAAATTTCCAGCCCTAGGGTTTGACCAAATGTTTCTCTTGCAAAAAAACATGTTGGAAAATTGGGGGAAAATGGCCGATTAGGTGAAATATGCTCTTGAGGGTCCGCCTTAGATTTCTGCTCTGACATTTCAAGACAGGAGCCCCGAGAACATGACTAGAATGAGTGCTGATGCGGTCGTGATAACCGATCTCCCCGATCAGGATTGAACCCTAGTAATATATATGTCTCCCGTTTTCTCTCGAGCTTACTCCCACCAAATTCGACAGAGTAGACAAGTGTGTATCTAAACCATTGCACAGCTTGTTATTCCAAGATCAACCCTTAGGACTGTGTTTTCCTATTTAGATCGATTAGGACTGTCGACTGAGACAAAAAAATTGAACTCTGGAGTCAGAACACATCCCCACAAACCAGAGTCAAGACTCCTCAAATCTCGAAACAAATTTCACGGGCATTGGATAACTTGTGTTTAAATCACATGTTTCGGCATCGGATCGGAAACCCTCTTATTTTTAGAATCTACTCCGAACCCTGTATTTCCGATCCCATCCAATTCCATTTACGTTTCCTATCCTAGAGTGCAAATTCAAAGGTTCTGACAGGTTCATCTGTTTGGGACGTATTACTATTAGGGCAGGCGGCTGTCTCTAAAAGTCGAATGTTATTTGGCTGTCTTTAGGCAAAGCTGTAACTCTGGTGCCCTTGAAATGAAAAAAAAAAAGAAAAGGAAACGTTTCTGTGACGGGTTTATAAGACTTATTGTTGGCAGGATTGACACGTTCAAATCTGGCTGACCGGTTCAATTTCTTGCTGATGCACGACTGAGGTTTGCTTCAACTACTGAATCTCTTTTCTAGAGGTATTTTCGTATAACAAGGAACTTAGGTGACAATTCAAAATCGTTGTCTTTTTTCTTTTGGCAGAACAATAGTTTATTTTTCCGTGTCGCCCAATATCAAGAAGTACAGTAAACCCTGACTCAGGTCCGATTCGGTCGACTTATTAAGAATTAAAACTCTTCAGATCATGGATTCTTCTATTTACAATAATCGAATTCGAAATATTTATTTAAGATGTCAAATAATCACAACCATCTCAATAAGAACGATAGTTGTTTTCTGACAAGAAATTGACTGCACGGGCGGTAAAAATTGCACGAAGAAGACATCGACCCATTCTAAAGGGAAACTAAGTTTGACCTGAAACTTGGTGCTGATTCATGCGAATTGATCTCCCATATATTTATGCATTATGTCCAATGAATCCATGCCATTCGTTCATTTTTTTTTTATAATGTATATGTCACGAAAACATCCAAATGAAAAAAAAAACTCGTTGTTAAAATAATACAGAGAAATTTAAAAAATCTTCTGATAGTCGACCCCATCATTTTCCAAAAAAGGAGTAGCTCTGTAATGAATATATTATATGATAATGCTGATAAAATATCATAAATTAGTAAGATTCAATTATTTCTCGATTATTTTTTTCCTATTTTACGGTTTTATTAAAAAATTTTAAAATGGTTTAATTTTATTAATTCGTAACATCACGTCAACATTGTCACATATTGTACATGCTCGTTACACATAATACTCTCCTAAATAAGATCTTAAATTTGATTTTTTTTACGCAAAAATCTATAATAATACGAGAAACCTATGTCTTGATGGATTGATCTGAGTTAAAATTTGAATTAGTTAGGTTAATTAAGTGTTTGAATAACAAATTATAAAGTGATTCTGTAATTCTTCCTTCTAATGCGTGGAAGAAATTTACAATTGAGATAACTATACCCTTTGTTAGACTTGTCGTTAGGAACCAAGATTAGTCGAGATCGACTGGATTTTTGAATACCGGACATGGGATCGATCAAAAAAGAATGGCGTTGTTACCTATTAATATATATCAAGTTTTGTCTTCACCGAAAATTTTAGAACTCAAATTATAAACCGAAAAAGGAATCCGGTTGGACCACTGAACCTTTTCGGTAGGAATCCACCGAGAAAAATGGAAGTGATAACTAATGAGAGATGAGCATCCGAATTGACTAGCCAGGGCTCGTGTGCAATGACATACCAGACATTATCAGCATTTGTAAATCTTCCGTGTCTAAAATACCATGTGTCACAGAGAGTCGACAAAGATTAGCAATACAAATTACATACGTATTAGTCAGGACAAATCCGAGGCTAGACTCAGGTTTTTGGGTCTAGATTCGACTCTACGATACTTAAATCAGAGGCCTTGAATAGAATCTAAAACGATATTTAACTTTGTCCGAGTGAGCGCAAGTTATTACTTGGAAATAGCGATGACTGGGGGTATACATATAGATTACCTTTGTTTATGAGCGAGCGATAGTCAGATTTTCAGTGACTTTAACATGAATTTTGTCACCGATATATATTGGTTGAAGTGGTATGGTATCTATTTCCATTTCAAAAAAAAAAAAACTCTCGGATTCAAACTCTATAGATAGAGAAAATAGATATAATTGAAAGAATTTTATTCATTAGTGAACCGACTCAACTCGAATATGAATTAGTTAGAACCAATTGAACTTGTAGTAAATATAAAAATGATTTAGCCATGGCGCGCAAGACAATCTGATCAGGATGCATGTATCACGGGCTCAGATTCAGGGTTCCGAGCAGGCATTAGGGAAGCCAAGTACCATAATTTCTAATCGTTGCACTTGAGGAGGAGCGAGAATGCCGTCCGTGACCAAGCAAGCATGCGTTAATCGCGAAAGTAAAGAATTTCCGGAGATGGCTAAAGCCCAATTTTCGGGGTGTCAAGTTGGAGTGATCTGATCCACCCTCTTGTGCGTTCATTATTGAGGACACATCCTATAAAGGGACATTATTTTACACGATCCCTATATCTTCATTTAACGCGTGAAAGTATCGATAAAATTATCGGTACAATATTTTTATCGGGTGGATAACACGATATTCTTATTATACAGATTGTAGATTAATTGTTTCATGTGATATTACGTGATAACGATCACTCAACATCAGTTCCGGGCGAGCGAAGCGACGGAGTCGAGCACGTGCTCGATGCCATGGTCAATTGAATGAAAAGAATCGAGGTGATGGAATTGGATTACTCGAGAAAGAAAGATTTGAAACGGAACCAATCGAATCGATCCCATTGTTGACAGACACAGAGGAGAAGGATCTGCACGCATGTGCTCTGTGAATTAATTCCCAACTCAATTTTTCTCCCCGACAGACCCGGTTTTTCAATGGTGCGCTGGTCCAGTCATATGGTCCGATGACGTCACATGGTTCTGACGTCATCACTGTCGAATCTTCACTGTTCTTACAAATACGAGCTTATACCATAGCCCTAATCGTTAGTTTAAACTGATAAATATTGACATTCGATTATCTTGTATTTCTCACCTATTTTCCTTTTTTCCTGATATTGAGGTTTTTTTGGTCTGCGCTCACCCAAAGCAACTGATCACGCGCTGAGCTTTTCCCTTCGATTGCTTAGTGCGAGGGGGCAGCCGACCACTAGAGGGTTATGTCTTTCGTGCTCCTACTTATTAGGCGTGACTTCGAAATGCGACTCCGGTAAAATACACGCGGGCTCGTACAGTAACTTGCTGTTACACCATGTAAAATCTTCATTTAACTTGTAAGAGATTAGGTCCAGCATAAACCCGAAACATTAAATCGATAGATGATCATATGAGACCTATAATTTTCACTCTAGTTCGCTTGTCAACAGTCTTATTCAAAATTGTCATGTCTTAGATGAAACTGCCCCGCAAAATGTTTGAAAAGAGAGAAATTTTGTAGACCAATTGCGGGACACATTCTCTATTGCGTCACAGATAAATATCTCATAATCGATTTTTTTTTTATGATAAGAGAGACCTATAACTCTAACAAAAAAAAAAATCGTGTTTTATAATAAGTAAAATTCATTTCCGCTTCTCGCTAGTTAATATTGGTTTTTTAAGGACTTTTTTTTATGGTTTTTGACATTTCATTTGAGTTTTTTTGAAACTTTTAAAAATATTAAATTTATATTTTACCGTTTAAATTCCCCTCATATGTTATTAAATGATATTACATACAACACATTCTCCTTGATATAAGAGAAAAATTAATACCACAATGTCAGGCAACCATTTCTCAATGATAAGAAACTTACTTTAACTGCCGTAAAAAGTGATCTGTCCTTTTTATGGTAAATTAGACTCACGAATTTAGTTGGAAGGAAATCCAAAGAAGAATAGTTGATAAGGAGAGATTCGTCAGATAGACACGAATAAAATCCAGATATTTTAATGTCAAAATCGAGCGTACGTTAAACTATCTTTCTGTACCATCAATCTTTAAAGGAAGAGACGTGTTATAGTCTCATAATGTTCGGGTTTCCGGTTGAGGACAGGCAACATGCCATGATTATATCGAATCACTTGTCTTCGAGAGGAGTTTTAATTAAGGCCCCCGTGGCAGATTTTCCACAGAAGAAACGGTCAAGGTCAGATGCAATGCATGTGAATTGCGAGAGTAATAATTCATCAAAAAGGTGAAACCGTTCGTGACGAGACAACTCAGTACTTGGTCAAAAGACAGATACGATGTTTTTTTATTTATTGTTCGATACACTTGTAAAGATGTTACATGTTTATGGTAAAAAAAAATAATGTGACTTTTTTTTTTTATTAATAAAATTAATCGCATTATTCGTGAGTTTAAATCCTCTGAAAAATTTGTCAAATCAATATTTTGGGAATGAGAAGGGTTCATCTTTTTTTTTCCTCTGTCGGAGTCTACTACAATTGGTCCAACATTGAAACAGGACAATTATTCACATTGACTTTTATGATGAAGAAATTGATGACTTCCACTTTTTAGCAATTGAACAGTGAAATAATTAACTATATTATTATCTAGCCAAATTAAGCTTTCATGGTAAATGATTACATAAATTTCCTTTTTTATTTGAAGAATATAATGATTACAGAAATTTTAAATGTTATCATGATTTTTAAAATATAATTTAGCTCACATGTGAGGGAAACATTAGGTGATAAATAACAAATTACGTTGCTAAGTGGATAAGATACGCGTCTAAATCGTGAGACAATCTACAAGATCGAATATTCGATTCTCCCATTGAGCTCCTAACTATAGTTGAAACCTTCCGCACATGTATACTCTTTTATGTGAAAAATCAACATACCCTCAAAATTTTCATTTGGAATTTTCATCAAAATTTACGAGAGATTTGCACCATATCTATGTAAAAATTTAAATTTATAAGTGATAGTACCTGATTTTATTATTTTTATTTTGGAAATGCTATTTTTTTAAAATTAACTTTTCGATTCGAAGCTTCCTAAATGCCGCCCTTTCATAGGATTCCCTTGTCGATGTAAACTTTTCTATTATATAAAAAGTATTGCATGGATAAATAATTCTTTAAAAATAAACTCCAAAACTCACCATTAAATAAATAAATAATATTCCTTGATCAAAAAAAAAAAAATAAATAATATTCAACATAGTTTTATGTCGATCATTCCCCGATGAATGGTGAGGAAAACAATGTGGCAAACATACACATGACGTGAAAACCATGTACATAGATAATCCTAATTAAAATACATCGATTTCACCTAATCCCATCACTTAAAAAATTATTACTGCGAAACTTGACATCAAGAACAAGTACAAAACAGAAATTCTCTCCAAATACAAATTCCACATAAAATATAATACCACGTGATGACTCATGCACCTCACATTACATACATATACATATGTATGTATGTATACACTTGCAGTATTATATCATGAATCTCAACATCGATCCTCATGTGACAACATGCAGTCAACTAACCATGAGACGAGCTTTCTAGTCCGTGCTCGGGTTCGACGAGCACGAGCGAGACATACCTAGCCAGTGAGCTCGCACAGTAACTCGCTTTTGGTACCCGTGCCGTTGATGATTGAATCATATATCGGAGAGTTAAGAGATTAAAATTCGGTTTATAGTAGCTTAAAGCACTTTTAGGTTGAAACGAACTCAACTTCTTATAGGCCAAGTGGATATCTTACACAGTCATTATACTTATTAAATGGTTGCGAGTGACCGATTCATAAGTCTACATTGATAGGTGGTGAAACTAAATCTACGATGCTGTCGTGGTTTTCTCCATAGTTTCAATTTATAAAACAAAGAATGTTGATTTAATTAACATTCTCGTCCCCTAATATTTAATTCTACTCTTTCTTTATGATGACCCGAATTATTTTGCCCGAGAAAATGAAGTCTAATTACAATATTCTCGACTCCATAGATAATATTATCTCGTGCAAATTATCAACTAATACGAGTTGATCCTTAGCTATTACATGTGGATGCCATTTACACCAAGACAGCGACTTGCATATATGGCTGGCATAATGCCTTGCCAATGGCGTCAATGTTGGTAATATAATTGGGGGGTGGAAGGTTACGGCGCACAAATCAATTCGGAGGGCAATATCAGAAAATGACGATGTAACATATCAGGACGTTGAAAATAATACGTATGTTTAACGAGAACACGTAGCGGCGATAATTTTATAGAAAGGTGCTAGATTTTCTGCTGAGTAGCTAAAGATTGAGATTTGAGCCTACTCGTTTTTCGCCTTTAGAACCACAGCCCTCCTAAGTCCTAACTACAATATTCCCTTCGTAGATGACATTATGAAAATGGAAATCAATTATTATCCTGTTAGATTATTCAGCCCTAAATTTGAAAATGGTCCTTTTTTTTGTATAATATATACATATACATATATCTATACATTGATTATATCGACAAAAAAAAAAAAAGGAACGAAAAAGAAACAAAAGAGAGAGTTTAGGGTTTTCCCTCTCTGTGCTCCTTGTGATGAATTATTATATTAGTAAATAACGTAATAAATAAGCATGGCGTGATTGAGCATTCCACTTTGTAGTGTTTGGATATGGTATTCAAAGGTGTAATATTTTTCTATACAGGTCAGCTTATCAAGAAGTGAAATTCTTTTTCTAGTAAATTTTTTTATTTATTGATCCAAAATCGAGAATTTACTTAAGAAAAAAAGTGTAGTGACTCTTAGAAGCTTTTTATACCTACTGTCCCATTTAACAATGAAATCAGACCCGATCTATCTAGATAAAGAGCAATAGAATTTTCCTCCTCTGGCCAATTTTAAGAGTAATCCCATTTCGATTAAATATGAGAAGAAAATTGAATTTATAAAAAAATTATATATTACTACCTATAAATTTAACCTTTTATATAAAAACGAGCCCGTACTCTTATATGGCCGGACAGAGATTTTGGTTTATACCCTTTCTCTTCCGTGCCGGCACCGGTCGCTGTAAGAAGCGCAACGGACTCCCGTATCCAAACAAGACCCTGAGCTAAACCTGGCGGACACGTGGGCCCCACATGTCACCCCTGACCAACCACTCTGGGCCCCACGTGTCACCCCCTCTGCAGACATCTTCTGAGACGACTATGTATTACCCATGTCCCCTACGACCAGCAAACCTCCCAGAGGCGTCCCTCCAAGGACTACCATTGGTCCGACCCGGATGACGTGGCTCCTGAAGAGGCAGAGACCTCCCTGGGCCCCACCCTGCTTCTCCTGCCCCTATAAATCTGCATGAGCCCCTGCGAGCTCACCCCACAGCTCAACCTCGACTCCATCACTCGCAGTTCTCTGTTCTTTCCCGATCCATCAGGTCTCCTCTGTCCAGTTTACCCATTATGGCCATCGAATCGGCTCGACCATCAGTGCTTGGCCAACCCGCTTGCGACAAGGATGCGAAGGCTCTCGAATTTATCGAGGAGATGACCCAGAACGTTGACGCGGTGCAGGAGCGGGTCCTGGGGGAGATACTGAGCCGGAACTCGGAGACCGAGTACCTGAGGCGGTTCGGGCTCAAGGGAGCCACGGACCGTGACACGTTCAAGTCCCTGGTTCCTGTGGTCACCTACGAGGATCTCCAGCCCGAGATCCGGCGCATCGCCAACGGGGACCGCTCGAACATCCTCTCGTCCCGACCCATCTCCGAGTTCCTTACCAGGTATAGGTCAAAACATGTCATTATTCCAGTATATATATACATATATTGTACATGCATGTATATGTGTGTTTGCGTATGTGTACGTATGATGACTGTGTATGTTTTGGCATGTATGTATGTATAGTTCTGGGACTTCGGCTGGGGAGAGGAAGTTGATGCCTACAATTCATGAAGAGCTGGATCGTCGTCAGAAATTGTACAGCCTCCTCATGCCCGTCATGAACCTGTGAGTCTCCCTTTTATTGACTTCGGTTTTATTTTTTCCGGATAAAATTATTTTGGTTTTTTTGGAGGAATTATGTCTTCATGAAATCAATGAGAAGTTTTGTTAATTAAAGGATCAAATAATGACCAGCATAATTTGGTTGATGTGATCTTTCCTTGCCTTAAATAATATTATAATCAAGTGTTATAAATGGAGAAAAATTATGATTAGAAAAGTTTTATCTCTCAGTAGAACTAACCAAACTCGAACTTTATTTAACTAGAGTCATTTACATTGCCCATACTTGAGACAGAGAACTTATTGATATAATAGTACTACATTCAATTTAAAAATTTATATTTAATTCTCATTAATTGAACTTTATAAATTCTCTGTTCCCTTCATCTTCTAAGCTCATACTTTCCTTTTATATACTGAAAACTACTCTTCCCTGGTAACGCACACAAAACAAAATCAAATAATAAATCATTGTTTAATGCATAGATGACAAATGTACCAGTTTTTTTTTTTTACCAGAGATAACAAATGTACTTTCTTTTTCTTCTTTTTCCCTCCCACCTTACTTGACCAAGTTAAGCATTTCCACCGAAAAGTTAAGCATGAAACCACTTTGCGCACTTTATGCATAATACAGTCGGTACACTTTCACTCTTGCTCTTCTTGCTGATTGTATGCAAAGATAAAATTGTCCCACCTGGTCTCGATGGCCAGCAGGCGATTCGGTTTTGTAGCTCCAGTAAGAGATAGATTCGATCTTGCCGGACTTGACTAGCAGTGAATCTTCTGTGCAGGTTGTAGGAGTATAGGACTAGTTTAAGTTTTCGGGCGGAAACGATTAGAAAACCTTATCTGATTTCTTGGTTATGCATTCTTCATGACAGTTACGTGCCTGGCCTAGACAAGGGCAAGGGACTCTACTTCTTGTTCGTGAAGGCGGAGACAAAGACGCCAGGAGGGCTCGTGGCTCGTCCCGTGCTCACTAGCTACTACAAGAGCGACCACTTCAAGACCCGACCCTACGATCCCTACAACGTCTACACCAGCCCGAACGAGGCCATTCTCTGCGCTGACTCCTTCCAGAGCATGTACACCCAGATGCTGTGTGGCTTGATCATGAGGGAGGAAGTCCTCCGGGTTGGCGCGGTCTTCGCATCAGGCCTTCTCCGGGCCATTCGTTTCCTCCAGCTAAACTGGCAGCAGCTGGCCCAGGACATCTCCACTGGGACCCTCAACCCTAAAGTCACTGATGGTTCAATCAGGGAGTCCACGTCCAAGATCCTAACCCCAAACCCCGAGCTAGCCAATTTTATCACCAAGGAGTGCTCAGAGGAGGACTGGGAGGGTATTATCACAAGAATCTGGCCCAACACAAAGTACCTGGATGTGATTGTAACAGGCGCCATGGCTCAGTATATTCCCACGCTCGAATACTACAGCGGTGGGTTGCCAATGGCTTGCACCATGTATGCATCGTCGGAGTGCTACTTCGGACTTAACCTTAAGCCAATGTGCAAACCATCTGAGGTCTCGTACACAATCATGCCGAACATGGCGTACTTCGAGTTCATGCCCCATGACCCTTCGGCACCGTCTCTGTCACGAGACTCGCCCCCTCGGCTGGTTGACCTAGCAGATGTCAAGCTCGGGAAGGAGTACGAGCTCGTCATAACTACCTATGCCGGGCTGTGCCGGTACAGGGTCGGGGACATCCTCATGGTCACCGGTTTCCACAACGCTGCCCCACAATTCCGCTTTGTGAGGAGGAAGAACGTCCTTCTCAGCATCGACTCGGACAAGACCGATGAAGCCGAGCTCCAGAAGGCCATCGAGAATGCCTCAGGGCCCCTCCGCGAGTTCAACACGAGCGTGGTGGAGTACACTAGCTTCGCTGATACGAAGACCATCCCAGGCCACTACGTGATCTACTGGGAGCTACTGGTGAAAGACCCGGTGAACGCACCCCCGAGCAAGGTCCTGAGCCAGTGCTGCCTTACCATGGAGGAATCGTTGAACTCAGTTTATCGACAAGGCCGGGTGGCAGATAACTCGATTGGTCCACTAGAGATCAGGGTGGTGAAGAGTGGCACGTTCGAGGAGCTCATGGACTATGCCATCTCCCGGGGCGCTTCCATTAATCAGTACAAAGTCCCAAGATGCGTGAATTTCACCCCGATCGTTGAGCTTCTCGACTCGAGAGTGATCTCCACACACTTCAGCCCGTCTTTGCCACACTGGACCCCAGACCGACGCAAGACACTCTCTTAGTGCCTGACCATATACGATTGACTGTGAAGTTTCACGTTGATCTGCAATGTGCACGACTAGTACAGTAATATCTCTGGGACACGTACGACATGGACCGACTGACCGACCGACAGACTATGTGGATGATATGCTTTGGCCACCAACCAGAAAAGATGCCACATGGAAGATCAGCAAGTACCATATGTGTCTAGCTTTCTTACGTCTATATATATATATATATAACAGTCTAATTGGCTGATCTTTAGCTTTTAAAAATGTCTTTTCTGTTAGTTCCCTTTGACATTTCGATTGTGTGTGTGTGTTTGTGTAATGAGGTTCAAATAATCTGGTGCGCATGATGTAATCATCCATTGTAAACATTAATTGTATCGGTCGCTGTCGTTCGTCTGTTTGTCTTTACTTCCTTCAGCTTTCCTAAAGATGAAGAAAACAACGTTTCAAAGAGGCACGTCCGTCGGTAGATGATTTCGTGTGACGGAATCGCCTTTACCGAGGCCAAGAAATTATGGCTTTCGTTTTCTTTAGCAAAATCTCCCTTCTCTTTAATCCACTTTTCCTTTTGCCCGACTAATAATCATGAAAATGCGGTCGAAAATGTGTAAATCTCTCTGCTGATGCAGGGCAAATCTGGCAACTAGTTGTTGAATATTTTCCACCATAGGCCATTTGTGCATGGCATTTATGCCCACGTGCTATATGTGCCACTGTCAACTAGGGTCTTCATTTTTCCTATGCTAGGGCTTTCTTTTTGTCATAAGGTGGCCAAACGAGTGTAAAGAATAAGAAGGAAAAAAATAGACAAAACAGGCAGAAAAATTCGATCAATGAGAATTGAATCCAAAATTTTTGGTTCTTAAATCCGGGGTGACATCACCCTTATCAAATATTTTCTCATTAGGTCAAGACTTTTATTATTTAATGACTACAAACTTAGGGTTTCTTTTGAAGGGACCACTGGACAGTTTTGGAAGGATATAATGAGATTTTTAGTTGGTGGAATCATATTAAATAGAGCTACAGCCTTTATCTATACCTAATAGTTATTAAATTTTACCATATTTATCACAGAAATATATCCATCTTTCTGTTAAAAAATAAAGGTATATTCCTTTCACAACAGTGCTCGTACATAATGCAATTGAAATGCAGACAACTGTTACACATAGATAAATATATAAGTCCACTAAGCAATTTAAAATACTGATATAGATAATTAATTAACATATATTTCCCTCTGGTAGATCTCAAATTCGTGTATTGTAAATAGTGGATAATTTATCATTGAGAAAATTTTACTTTTAGCAAGCCGCGCCCAACTCAAACTTGTATTAGTCAAAGTTTATTTTCCTGATTATGCATGATTAAACTGATAGTTGCATAAACTGTTTCTTAGTGTAATTATAGATTATTGTTTCTTCCCGATGCTCAGCATGCTTTACTCTAGATTACGTGTAGGAACAAAGAATAATTTTTTAATTTTTAATTAAATCATAATGAATGATTCAACTATTATTATTTTACTCAATCAGAAAGACTATCCGTTGGCTCAAAATGGGCAACGGAAAGAGAGGGAAAAAAATAAAGTAAATTCATCGATGAAAATAGATTTCAAAACCTCATAACCAATATTAAATTATACTAATTCCTCATTCTCCACCTCATTATATTTCTGCTATAGCTAATGTATTTTTCAGTGTATATAGGAGATGCATTGGCCTAGAAACGGTAAAAAGGAAGAGGATAAAAGGGCACGGGAAGTCTCACGAGTGAGATCGAATCCAGGACCTTTGGGTCATTGGGCGAGAGTCGGACCAACTGTAGTCCACAAAGACACTAGTTTAGATCGAGTAGTCAAACCATAGTTAATATGACCCTAACACAAGGGAATTATTTTTAACCAACATATACTGATTGAAATGATTTATAATCTTTTTTCTTTAAAGAAAATCCCAAATTTATATCCTGTAAATGGTCAAAATTATGTTGCGAGAACTTTACTTTTAAGTGAACCAACGCGGTTCGTACTTAGACTGGTCAGGGTCCAACATTGAAAATTTATTTTTTGCATCCGATGGTTTCTCTTTTTCATACAAAAGAAATTACATAGGCCTAGAAAAATAATTAAAAAAAAGGGAATAAATAGGTATGAGAAGTGTCATTAATGAGAATTAACTTGAAAATTTCTTAATTTTTCAGTAAAAAATAATATTATTATACCAAATTTCCTAATTACTTTCTAATGCGATCATGGACGATTAGACAAAGTGTTTATGAGAAACTAAAGGAAGCACGGAGGCAGATGGACTAAATGCATTCATGGACAAGTAGAATCTTTGGAACAAAAAGAGAACAACACAATCTTTGAACGAGTCATCGACGGTCCAAATTCTCAACGACACACTCATTTTAACTGGCCAAGTAAAGCCACTGTATTTGCTTCCTCAATGGTATGAACACAAGCCGTGGGACTCGCCTCAAAGGTGTCGCTGGAAGCCATTTCGAGAGGAGAAAGTCTTGCACGTAAATGAGCATGCCACGTGATTAGTACTTATATTTATATCATAGATTAATAAAATTCGGTTATTTTTATAATTTTATAAAAATAAATTTTAAAACAACTGAATCTTATCGATTCATAATGCCATATAAATACTATCATATGATATATTCGTTACACAGAAGACTCTCCTTGCAGAGACACTACTATTGCAAATGAGGAGAGTCAAGCAATTCAAAGTTCATCCATTCTTTACAATATAAAACTACAAAAGTGTTTATATCAAAAGAAGGAGAGACACTGACCGACAAAGTAGGCTGAGATAATTTAACACATCTTTTTTCAAATAATTTTTTTGTTAAAATCTTACAAATAGAAAAAATTCACCGTTATTAGAGTTTTACTTCTTCATAAAAAAGTCGGGCTCGAACACATGCATGAATAAGTCAGATTCCATTGAATCTATGGTGTGAAGTATTGGAGAAGCACAAGAATGATTCTCATGTCTTTGTTGCATCGCATGGAATCTTGGAGGGGGCAACGCTTCCTGTTTCAAACGTCGTGGTTAGTGATTACGGTCACATGCAAGCTACATATATATATATATATATATATATATATATAGATGTATTTATTATTCTTTTCAATATTTTTTTGGGTAATTATTCTTTTCAATATTTAATAGTACGGTCTCGAGTTCCCAAAAACGGCTGAACGAAGCAACAGGTGTAAATATTCCATCTAAATCTCTCTTTTCCCTTTTTTTTGCTCCCCATTGAAATGTTTATATCTCTTTTCATCATTAATTTTGCTGGTGGAAATTACGGGATATTTTCAATCTGTCTTCTAATGCCGGTTCCCTGGCTAGGACCGATTCGGGAATTGAGTATAAGGAGGGGTTCAAAGTATGAGCAAAATAATTCGATCAAGGAAGGCGTGATAAGATAATTTATAATAAATAATAGATAAATTAGGTAAAATTTACGCAATATTTTGCAGGGTCTCTGGAGTTCAAGGGAGCGACTCTACCCTGCTCTCCACCTCAAAACAGTCCCTGCTGATTCCATTTGAATATCGACTTGGTCCTGCCCACAAGATGTTTCGAATTGGAAAAAAGAGGGAAGAAAAGCAATTTGTGTAGTAATAACAATACCAATATTGATGAGTTTGCATCGTCCAGAATGTAAATTGTGGGACTCCATTATTTTGGTCCTCAAAATTGTAGCGAGCTATCAGTTTGATCCTTAAAGTTTGAAAAACAATTATCAATCTAGTCGGCCACTGTTTAATTCCGTCAATCAATTTAGTCTAAGTGTTATAACGCCGTTTATGAATAATGGCGTGGATGGTGGCAGGACACATAACAATCAATAAGTGGATAAAATTATTTAATTTCAATCATTCATAACTTGCCACGTGGTATGTGGAATCCAAAGAAATGACCGTCATCATCCGCATTAGTATCTGTAAACGGCGTTATAACGGCTCAACTAAATTGACTTATGGAACTAAATAGTGAGAACTAATTGGTGGTTTTCAAATTTTGATAATAAAACTGATGATTCGCTATAAATTTGAGAATCAAAATGATGGTTTAAACATTGCTGAGTATGTTGATCGACTTGATACAAATTCGAGCACATGCCATAAGAGGCCCATATAAAAAAGCCCAGATCTATCAGTATCTTCATCGACGGGTTTGAAATGTGTCAGGGCCCAATCTAGCAGTAGCCCCATCCAAGATCGGTCACTTGATTTTCTACTTTTCCGGCACGCGCAGCACATAGATGGATTTTGAACTCTAAAAATTTCGTGGCACTTGATTTTATCTAATTTTTATAAAATTATCCTTTTTCATGCCATGAATTCGTCATATTACTCTTCCATGCAAGTCCGCCCCAATCGACGAAGTTTTCTGGATCCGTCACTGGGTATGCACCACTAGAAAAGAAAACCAGTTCATGGGTAATTGGATTGATCTTAGAATTTATCCTAGATTTTGCTTCGGCGCGTGTGCGCTATGGCCGGACAAACCTAACACCGCGTTGGCAGCGGAGCGCGGTGGAGCCCCGAGCCGGCCAGCCCAATGTAACAAGGAGGCCCACGCGTGACGCCCTGTCCGCTGTCAAGTACAAAATAAACAGTGGCCCGTGCCACGCGCTCTCCCTCTCAGTGTGATTACCAGTCAATTGCTGTTGTGAACGAATATTCGCCGTGTGGAGTCCGAATATTACCATGTAATATTAAAAAAAAAAAAATTGAAAAGACGCATACAGGGGGGTGGTGGGGGAACACATATGGGAAGATATCAAATTTTCTTTCTACGAAGCGTGCATGTTTAAAATACCACTTTGATTTTTTTTTTAATTTTTATATTGATTTTTTCTCTTTAAAGATGGTGTGAAGGGAAAAATATCATTTTCAATTTTTTTTCCAGCAATCCTGACCCAGCTGCAGATTAATCTCGATGTGCACTTCGATTAGTTCAGATATATTACGTGGTGTAAATAAAAATAAAGAAGGTAAAAAAGTCCTACCGTGCTAACTATCATTTTTTTGTTAGCCTGGTACTGTCATTTGAAAAATACGGAATTTAACCTTCGCAATAGAAAAAGGTCGGTCTTATGCGAGAGGGTCTGATTTACTGTGAGTGTGTTATGTGATAATACTTATACAGTAGAAAAGACTAATCAAATTTAATTATTTTTAAGATTTTAATTAAAAAATATTAAAATAATTAAATTTTACTAATTGATTACACGATATAAGTACTGTTATATGATACACTTCTTACACAAAATCTCTCTCCTTGTACAGCTGTCATTGTAGAACGGAGGCATGGGAATGGCCGTGCGATTTGCATAAGAATAACGTAAAATAATCAATATTTATTAATTAAAATTATTTGATATTTTTT
Organism: Lagerstroemia speciosa; assembly: GCA_037672795.1. Taxonomy (NCBI): domain Eukaryota; kingdom Viridiplantae; phylum Streptophyta; class Magnoliopsida; order Myrtales; family Lythraceae; genus Lagerstroemia; species Lagerstroemia speciosa. The sequence continues at coordinate 8,822,509 of CM075300.1, forward strand.
CTTCTTTAAGTTCGAATCCAGTAAAAATTGAAAAATTAATAAGTTTACTTCTTTCTTCCTATAAAACTTTTATTAGTCGTAGTCCATTTCCTTTTTGGAATACCAAAATGCATAAAATTAAAAAAGAAAAAATAGCAACGTTTGTTTTCGATTGACCCATTGACTTTCTTTAAGAGCCAGACGAAGACGTGAAGTTGGGTGGATGGTCATTTCCATTTCTCTTTCACGCAACTAAATAAGAGATATGGAATGGAGGCCGAGATGGTAATTTGGATTCCATTCCATTGTGTCCAATCAAATGAGGGCATTATAGTAATATCCAATGTACGGCATGCAATAGATGCGAATTCAAATACGTTTGTTATTTTATCAGTTTCTCCTGTGCAACTTGCCAGCGATGAATATTAATGTCTTTTGATTTGTATGTGCACGTGGAAACAAATAACCAACCTTATACATTGGTGTGTTAAAATGACAAGATATATTTTCACTTTAAATAAAATCTCGATTTCCATTCTTATTAATGGAGAAAATCCATGTTAGAAGGGTATTACTCCTTAGTGCACCGGCCCTACTCGAACCTGAATTAATCAGAGTTCATTAAGCTTTTGATACCATACTTCGATCCCACTTGCTGGGTCTTTCTTTTACTCTTCGTTGCTTCACTTCGCCCTTGCTTATTCTATTGATTGCGTGGAAGAAAGTGGCAAGATTGAATGAATCAGATAAGGGGACAGTTGTGGATTGAATCGGGAATGGTTGACGATACAGATATATTAGGCTTACCATTGTTCCAAGTAAGAAATTCATGAATTTAACACTAATTATACATTACAAAATATTTACCGTAAGGGAAATTTTTAGGTGATTATATTTTATTATGCGATGTGAATAAATAATAGTTTATGGTAAATGAACAAATTCTGCGTTTGCTTCATTATTACTATATGCTGATATTTTATCTAATCCAGCTGACGCCCAAAATCCATAATTAAACATTTCTGCCATGTGCGAAGAAAAGGAAGAGAGACGAAGCAGAAGTGGAGGAGGAGGAAGAAGAAGCAATCAAGGAACCCAAAAAACGACATACATACAACCGAACAAAAACTTCCATAACGATTTGCAGAATTGTCCCTAGGCCGCGCCATGCCGCCGCCTGATCTGGACCGCCGAGAGCCGCTCCTGGCGGAGACTGCCGCGGTCCCACATGAAGAACAGGAGGAAACCGCTTACGAGACCTCCGAGAAAGTCTCCGTCGCAGGGGTCGGAGAGCCAGACCTGGACCCCGAGGACCCGTCCTCCTCCGCCGCTGCGCCGCCGTTCTCGTGGCGGAAGCTGTGGCTCTTCACGGGGCCGGGCTTCCTGATGAGCATAGCCTTCCTCGACCCGGGGAACCTGGAGGGCGACCTGCAGGCCGGGGCCGTAGCGGGCTACTCCCTCCTCTGGCTGCTCTTCTGGGCCACGGCAATGGGGCTGCTGGTCCAGCTCCTGGCGGCCCGCCTTGGTGTGGCCACTGGCCGCCACCTAGCCGAGCTCTGCCGTGAGGAGTACCCGAGCTGGGCCAGGATGGCCCTCTGGCTCATGGCGGAGGTGGCTCTGATCGGAGCGGACATTCAAGAAGTGATCGGGAGCGCCATTGCGGTTCGGGTTCTGAGCAATGGGGCGGTGCCCCTGTGGGCCGGCGTCATCATAACCGCCGCTGATTGGTAACTATTCTCCATCGTAAACTTTCTTGAAATTGATTCACTTCTGGGAAGGCTGCCCCTCATCCTGGAAGGGAATTTTTCCTAATTTATCCGACTGAAATTTTACCGATTTCTTGAATATTACATCATGTCAGATTTGGATCTTTATATCCTGCTCTTTGGTTAGGGTAAGTCGACGTTAATCACTGCCGACATGTCTCAGATCCTACATCTATGGCTTTTCCATACTCTGTCGGTGTTCTTGATATAAACCATATTTGAATTTGACTTGGATTCTCTTGATTGGATCTATCACAGCTTCATCTTCCTTCTTCTGGAGAACTACGGTGTGAGGAAACTGGAAGCAGTGTTTGCTGTTCTTATTGCAACAATGGCGCTCTCTTTCGCTTGGATGTTCGGGGAAACAAAACCCAGCGCTGCACAACTGCTTCTAGGTAACAAGAAAGAATGAGTTCTAACTCTCGTACGAATGAATGCCGATACAAATCTTTTCTGTTTACAGGAATTGTTATCCCGAAGCTGAGCTCAAAAACGATCCAACAAGCAGTTGCGCTAGTAGGCGGCATCATCATGCCACACAATCTGTTCTTGTACTCTGCCCTCGTACAATCCCGGGACATCGACCACTCCAATAAATACCGAGTGCGAGAAGCCTTGAGCTACTACACCGTAGAATCCACTGCAGCCCTTGTGGTCTCCTTCATCATCAACCTCTTTGTCATAACAGTGTTTGCAAAGGGCTTCTACGGAACCGCGGTTGCAGACAGCATAGGCCTTGTGAACGCGGGAAACTACCTTAAAGAAAAGTACGGGACCGCGATTCTGTACATTTGGGGGGTCGGGTTGCTGGCGGCAGGACAGAGCAGCACTATAACGGGAACTTACGCGGGGCAGTTCATCATGGGAGGCTTCCTGAGCTTAAGGTTGAAGAAGTGGCTGAGGGCTTTGATAACCCGTAGCTGCGCCATCGTCCCGACTATTATAGTCGCTCTCACTTTCGACACGTCCGAGGACAGCTTAGATGTTCTTAACGAGTGGCTCAACATTCTTCAGTCTGTACAGATCCCTTTTGCGCTCATCCCGCTCCTTTGGTTGGTCTCCAAGGAGCAGATTATGGGGACTTTCAAAATCGGCCCTGTACTCAAGGTACTCATTGATTTTGAGATTCCATGAGTTTGCCTCGATTGCGTTAGGGTCGAACAATAACGCGTTTACTCTCTGCTATGCCTTTTTGGCCAGACTATTGCTTGGATCATCGCGGCTCTGGTGATATTGATCAACGCCTATCTTCTGCTCGTCTTCCTCATGGACGAAGTAACGGGAGCCGTAGTCGGTTGTGTAGCTGGTGCAATCGCAGCTGCATATCTCTCGTTCGTAGTCTACCTCATCTTGCAAGGTATTGGCGTCTCTGCTCTGTGCAACATCTTCAGACCAGGGAGAGTCGGCGATGCAGAGATCTGATTCTATGGGGTGAATGGTTTATCGCCAATGCACAGCTCTTGATCTTTGGTTGCCGGGCTAGATGTGTAATCACCGAGCATAATCATTCTTCAAGGTGTTCCGAGTTCATAACGTTGGCTGGACGACCAGAGTGAAGACGAGAAGCCTGGGGACAGGACAAGTGCAGATTTTTCCATGAGATGGAGAGTTATTCATTTCCTGGTGAGCACCGCAGCGGGGACAGAACAAGTGGAAACATAGGAGACTTCGTGCTTTTCGTCGGTGCTTCCTCAGCTCCGTTCCATTTTGTTTGGCCAAGCAATTGTAGGCAAGGAAGCCAGTCCTATTATGCGCATGGAAGTCTTATGTTAGGACCGATCGGTCTCGAGAAATTCAACATTTGATACTGAATATACGTTTAAAAAAAATCGACAATGCAAGACAAAGAATCATGGTCAAAGTAATGCGTTCTACTGAATGGTAAAATAGGAGATTACAATCACATTGTAAACCCACAAACAGTCAGATTTCTCGCTCAAAAACATGAGAAATGTACAGAGAAGCCTAGGTGAGGGCTTTAAAAATCAGGGATGTTCATGAATTAGTCTTTTGTTTGAATCAATCTAAAGTTCAAAACTTTAGGTGAAAAGTTTATATTTTATGCTCCAAATTACAATATTTGGGTATAAAATCTAATGTAATATGATTTTGCAAGGGCTGCTTCACTTTTACCGGCCAAGGCTTGGATCCGGAAATTGTTTTTAAGAGCAGACATGCTGCAATCCAAGATTCCAATTTCCAAGGAGACAATCCCATTTTACCCCTTCATCCAATAAAGACCAAAAAAAAGAATGAAAAGGGAAAGGGAAAAGATGGCATTTTTTTAAAATTATATTTATTATATATCACATTAAATATTATAATATTATATTTTTAACCACATTCATAATAATTTAAAATACTTACAAAACACAATATTTTGTATTACAATTCACTTTCCATTGTAATATAACATTATTCAAGCCAAACGCCCCTAGTGTAAAGCTGGTTTTGAACCAAAGTAAACTAAAAGAACTTGGTTCAACATAGTAAGTCCAAACTAAAACTATTTTAGAGAAAAAATTAAATTGTTTTAAACCGGTTCTATTAAGTTTTTTTTCTTTTTTTTTTCATGTTTAAATACACCAATTAGATTCAGTTCGAATGTTGAAATTACTCAGATGAATAAAAATCGAACAAAAATAGAACCCTTTCACTTCCAGTTTGACAATTGACGAACTAGTTTCCGTGCACACCCCAATTCGAAATAGACACCAAAGCATTTTTTTCGGTTTGGTACCCTGTGATGCCTATCAACTGTTCATCCCTTTCACTCCGGTTCTTTGATTAAAACAGATATGATTGATGAAGCCATACCATGATGTCCTGGTGATGGTTGGGTGGTTTTCCTTTCCTTGGCCTTTTCTCGGCTCAATGGTTCCCCCCTATTGGATAAAACAAAGGGCACCAAAAACATAGAGAGAGAGAGAGAGAGAGAGAGAGAGAGAGAGAGAGAAACCGAACGGAGACACGGACATCGCCACCCGCAGCTTCACCTCCGTAGAACATAGGCACCAACTCTTTACGTTGACCTTCTTCCTGTGATTCTCTCTCTCTCCATCTCTCCCTCGCTGAGTAGAAAGGAAGACAGGTAGAGAGCTGCCCTCCCTCTTTCCTCGGCATTCCTTCAGCTCAGCCTGAAAAGTAGGCCGACATCGCCCAGGATGGCCGGGACCCCCTCCCCGATTCACGTAGCCATCTTCCTCCTCTGTTCGTCCACCATCCAATTCGGCCTCTCCTCGGCGGGCCTCCTCGCCGCGCCTCACGACGGCGCCCGCCAGCCCATGGTCCTTCCCCTCTTCCTCTCCCCTCCCAATACCTCCCGGGCCTCTCCGGATTCCCGCCGCCGGCACCTCCAGGGTTCAGACAAGCCCAATGCCCGTATGTCCCTCCACGACGATCTGCTGCTCAACGGGTAATCAATCCCCCGAGTTTTGGTCATTCATTAGCCGATACGTCTTCATGGTATCTCCTCTGTTTTTTGTGAGATTTGACTTTCGCCGTGTGATTGGTTCCCGAGAGTAGGTACTACACCACGCGGCTTTGGATCGGGACTCCGCCGCAGAAGTTTGCCCTGATTGTGGATACGGGCAGCACGGTAACCTATGTCCCGTGCTCGACTTGTGATCAGTGCGGGAAGCACCAGGTGCGTGATTGCTTGATTTCCCATTAAAAACACTTAGTTTTTTAAGAGAGATTGGCATCAATTGAGGTTTCTGTAATTCAGCGCCACGGTGGAGATCCCTTGGTTTACCTCCGCTGTCTAATAGAGTTTGATTGCATAGTCTGAGGAATCAAGATCTTTGTCATAGGCCTGAAACATGTGATTTTGGACTAGTTAAAGGTGAAAGTTTGTGATTCAGATTCAGAGAAACAATATTGCAGTGACTGTGGCTTCTATATGTACTTTTGTGAGTTGTTGTGGCAAGTAGTAATCTGTGATTGGTATTAAAAACTTTCTTCATGCTATAACAAATTTGATGTTTTTTCTGCGCCTCAAATTCACTAGGAAGATGGAGAACCAAATTTGCAAGATTTCTAGGTTTCTTTCCCTGGAATATATAGAGGCAAAAATATGCTTGGTTGCTATTTTAGAAAATGTTTTCATTGATTGCAATGTGTGAACTTGTCTCTGGAAACAGAAAAGGTTTCCGATGATTGAAGGGCTTGCAGATCCTGAATACATTCTCACGCTGGAAAAAAAGGCAGCATGATTTTTTTCAATGACAAAATAGACGAAACCTTAGTTGTGATATTAGATTTGTCGAATTGCTGAATCAAATACCCTTTCCATATTTCCAGGACCCGAAATTCCAACCAGAACAGTCCAGCACATATCAGGCCGTTAAATGTAACATAGACTGCAACTGCGATGACAACAGAGACCAGTGTGTCTACGAGAGACAGTACGCCGAGATGAGCTCTAGCAGCGGAGTTCTCGGTGAAGATTTAGTGTCATTTGGGAACTTAAGTGAGCTCCCTCCCCAACGAGCTGTTTTTGGATGTGAAAATGTGGAAACAGGAGATCTTTATAGTCAACATGCAGATGGTATAATGGGCCTAGGTCGTGGCGATCTTAGCATTGTGGATCAGCTCGTTGAGAAGAGAATAATCAGTGATTCCTTCTCTCTGTGTTACGGTGGAATGGAGATTGGTGGAGGGGCAATGGTTCTTGGGGGAATCTCCCCTCCCTCCGACATGGTTTTCTCATACTCTGATCCTGTGCGAAGGTATTCTTTTGCGAGCATTACACATCATCAATTGTTAGAATGTTGCTGAGGGAAACTATTAGCTGCTTTAGCCATAGTTTTAATAACTAAATAGACACTGGACTAGCTTTAAAATTAAGTAAAGGTATGCCAGGTCACTATGAAGATTCGTATAGCAGCCAGTTAATGGGTTAACTTCATATATGGCTTCTTTGAGCTGATCTTTTTCCACTTGCACTGGTATTGTGGATTACTTTTGCATGGTTTTGGAAAGTTATGCCTCCACTTAGTTGAAGTTGACAGTTCTTTTCACCAGCAAAATATTGGATTGATTAATATAGGTTAGTTCAGGTGGTTCTACGCCACCTCCAAGTCTTGTGAATAAAGAAAATCTATAATTGGAAGAGTGCCATTCCCTAGTGAGCTGATCTAGCTCAACTCTGAAGTTGTCGGTGGCTAATAGGCTTCAATATACCTGGTGGTCCTTACCTTAAAACGTATTGATCGGCATGAACATAATGTGCCAATCAATTAATTGTCTTGAGCATGTACTGGATGTCTATCTCAAAGGAAGCAGTAATAATTTTCTAGTCATTATATTTCCTATGATGAATATATGTTTGGTGTTTCTCACAATTTACTCTAGTTTCGGGATGGTAACAGTCCCTACTACAATATTGATCTGAAGGAGCTACATGTTGGGGGAAAGCCACTGCCTCTGAACTCAAAGATCTTCGATGGAAAGTACGGAACTGTCCTTGATAGTGGGACAACCTACGCTTATCTGCCTGAAGAAGCTTTTTTGGCTTTCAAAGAGGCTGTGAGTTACATATTTTTACCACCTATACTTACTAAAGCTTCACCTGCCAACATTGCTTCCAATAACTAACTGGTTCTATTAGCCAAGGAGTTCCATTTTTCTGGCGAAACAAATGAGTTATTTGCCAAGTAAATTATTTATCCCTTGTTCAGTTAGAACATGCTCTTTCTTGTGATCACCCGTGCTTATGTGATCTCAGGTATCTCTATTTGCAGATTACAAAGGAAGTTCAATCATTGAAGAAAATCCGCGGCCCTGACCCAAACTATAATGATATTTGCTTTTCTGGTGCTGGAAGGTGTCTTTTATTAACTTGGAAGTGTTGGGTCTAACTGTCGCCTTCTTGTTATTTTCTCTGAACCATTTTAACATTGTTTTTGTAATCACTGTACTTTCTTTAACACTTAGTTTCACCTAAACGTTCCCTTTGTTTTTTTTTGTTTGGCAGCGACATTTCTCAATTGTCAAATTCTTTCCCATCAGTGGACATGGTATTTGGCAATGGGCAAAAGTTGACACTATCACCTGAGAATTATTTATTCCGGGTTAGTTTCTACTAAAAAAATTGTAAGACATCTGAATCTTGTCCTGGTCCATTCTGATCGACTCTTCGATTTCCTTCCCGTAAAGCATTCGAAGGTTCGTGGAGCTTACTGCCTTGGGATTTTTCAAAATGGGGATCCAACAACTCTCTTGGGAGGTTTGTTACCCTGGTGAATTCCATTAATTCCATATCTATTGGAGAAAGCACCATACGCTGCATCACTTTTTCTTGTCCACTGACAACCAAAATTGTCAAAAGTTCATCTTAGAAGATGGCTGAGAAATAAGTGTGAACTAATTCTTGTTCACTTTTCTGATATGGAACAGGGATTATTGTCCGCAATACTCTCGTGATGTATGACAGAGAGCATTCAAAGATCGGCTTCTGGAAGACTAATTGTTCCAAGTTGTGGGAAAGACTTCATCTATCTTCTTCCGCTCCACCAGCGCCCTCAACTAAGAATGTAACTCCGAACCAAACAATTGATGTTGCACCTGGTTCTGCTCCTATGCCACCTGAAGTTGACACTCCTGGTATTTCTGTCATTTCCTCCGGTTCTTATCTTACCCAAGTTGTCCTATATCCAATAGATATAACTTTGTTTAAGTTTTTCTGCGTCCTGTTGGACTTTCAGAGATTCAAATTGGGCAAATCACATTTGTTATGTCCACAAGCATGAACGTTTCAGAACTGAAGTCTCATATAGTAGAGCTTGGACAGTTCATTGCTTATCAGTTAGACATCAACAACACGCAGGTTGGGAAATTGCCCATTTTAGAGGAAATCCCTTGAAATGTAATTGTATTTATAAACTTATGCTTATGAATGATCTCAGGTCCATTTGCTAAGTCTTACTCCTAAGGAAAATGGTACGGTCATCAAGTGGGCCATACTTCCTGTCGGCCCCGGTGAATACATTTCCAATTCGACTGCGACGGTGAGTACACAGCAACTCTAACTGATCGTGTTCTTCGACATCACTTGTTCTCAAACAGAATTTGATTTAATGATGTCCACAGGACATTATTTCAAGGTTTTCTGAACATCATGTTCAACTTCCCGAGACCTTTGGAAGCTACCAGTTTACGGAGTGGCATGTCGAACGGCCAGAAACACGGTACGTTAGTGATTGTAGACTCATGTAAGAGAGACATTTAGCTTGAGTCGGAGATTTCTGCTTTTTGCATTGGTTGGAAGGTTTTCTTTCCCCGAGGGAAAAATTACCGAATTGCAGTTCAGAAGATGCCTGCATCGTATGTCTTGTTATTTGTAATTCAGCATGCTTTTCTCTTCTTTCCATTGCTTGTCAAAAAGAGAATTATAAAACTGAGTTTCTTTACTGAATGTATGCAGGACATGGTGGCAGAAACATTATCCGCTTGTGGTTATGGTGATTGTTGTTACTTTAGTTGTTGGACTATCAGCTTCAGGTGCATGGCTCATATGGAGACAGAGGCAGCAAACCATAAACACCTACAAACCCGTGGACATGATCATTCCCGAGCAAGAGCTCCAGCCGCTATGATGGAGCCTATTCGGGTATTTATACCGATTCATATTTTCACAGAGTTTGAGTCTCACCTCCCATATCTTTTCACAGTGTCAGAAATTTTTTGTTCGGTGACAGTGCATTTTTCTATAGTAATGCGATAAATCCGTCTCAGCTTTCACCGGGGTCGCTGAGATTTGTAAAGAGACTGATCTGCAGTTATAGTTATAGATCGCCACTTCCGACCATTGTAAATCAGCGTAACTGTACCGTGTAGATGAATCTCCAGGATCTTACAGTGTTCATAGATTTCTATGGTATTACAGTGACCTTGGACACTGTTCAGTTTTGTGCAGCTGAGCGAATATCCCAACCATGTTCTGCTTCAGCTTCTGTGTCATCGGACACATGGTATTGATACAGATGGGAGCCATCGAACCCCGCCCGGGTCGAGTGAAACTGACCCGACCAGAACCTGACCGACTCTGTCCAATGGAGAGAAGAAATTGTACCATCTCGGACAATTGATATTGGTAGCCAAATCCTGTTTTATCTTAGTGCGGAGATTCTCCCTCAGATTTCTCGGAAGCATGCAAAAGCAAACGTGCCCGTGATTCCAAAACAAAACATTACCATGCATTCTGTCGAAATAAAAAGTAGCTCAAGGCAGCACACATATATAAGAAACTAGACGCTAATCTGTACTATACACGATATTTGTTATCTGTATTGAGTCATACGCAATTCAAGAAATTAATTATAATTAATATTTCGAGTAAGAATGGCTCATTTATATTTCCAAACTATATTATTTTAACATAGAATTATGAGAAATCAAATTTTAATATTTAATTTAAGTGTACGAGTAGTTAATGAGGATGATACTACTAATAAATATATAGTGAGGAAGGGATGCATGGAGAGAAGAAAATAGCGATCGTTGCATTTTCATGTAAGATTTACTATTATTTCTTGTTTTGTTATCTATTTAAAGTTATTAAAGTTCGCATTTTATTCCTAAAAGAGTAAAATAGGAGACTCAAAAGTGGGATAAAAAGGGGTTCTTTCTTGTATGTAATAAATAATAATAGATAACAGATGGAAGAGTGAGCCTTGTCACGTCACAATAATTATTAAACATCGGTGTACAAATGAAATAAATATGAAGATTGAATACTAAATAAAATTACCAACGAAGGTTGGCGCAAGTGGAAGGGGCTTGTGTCGCTTAAGCAGAGGTGCCGGGTTCGAGCCCCTGTGAACGCAGCAGACCTTCTTGGGAGGGGTCCCCGGGAAACCGCCCGACAGTACCCCGAATCCGGATTAGTCGGCCAGCCTTCGGGTACCGGACACCGGGTGGGAAACCAAAAAAAAAAAAAAAAAAAAAAAAATACTAAATAAAATTGGAATTTAAACAATGAAGTCCATAATCAATTAAAAAAAGGGGTAAAATGTCTGAGATCACTTCCTCTCAACTAGCTGTCTCTACAAAACCAAACCGAAGACAGCCCATCCCAATGCCACCGTTAAGCCCCCGACAACCTTCTGGATCCTCCCTGCTCCACTCTGCAAATCCAATATCAAATTTAGCAAATTAATTTAAGGATATTATCAAGAGTTAAAGGTGAAAAGTGGCACCACTCTTCACCCATATTACAAAAATAGCACCAAGTTACAAAAAGTTGAAGAAATAACACCAATTTATGTGTATTGTCTAATTTGCCCTTTCCATTTGAATTGCCGCCCTTCCCATTTCCTCCCGCGCCTAACCCTCTCTCTCCTCCTGCTCCCCTTCCCACTTTGATTGTCAGTCTCTCACTCCTCCAGCAGCAACCAGTGAAGCCCACCCCCAATCTGGTCAATGCCAACCCCCAATGCTCCGAGGACGATGCCCAACTCCCTGGCACTGATCTCTCTCTCTTACAGGCGTCTGTCTTTTTTTTCTCTGGCGACCACCGGCTGCGACAAGCAGCAACTCACCAACGGCAACGTGACCGACAGCAACCAGCGAAGCCCGCTCCCTAATCTGGTCAAGGCCGACCCTTGACGCTCCGAGGACGACGCTCGACTCCCTAGCGCCGATCACCGTCCGTTTGCTCTCGGCCGCGGCACGCCGAATGGCGATGGGAGTGATGGGAACGGCGGGCCGAATGGTGGGAGGTGACTGGGACGAAAAAATAAAGTTCCTCATCAAATCTGACTAAAATTATTTATCGGGACCTATTTATATATAATCGGGACCTATTTGTATCTCATCGGGACCTATCTTACTGAGAAGAAAAATATAGTTCTTCATCAAATCTGACTCTGTTATTGTTCTTCGGGACCTATTTATGTCTTATCGGGACCTATTTATCTCTGATCGGGACCTATTTTACTGAGAAGAAAAATAGAGTTCTTCATCAAATCTGACTATGTTATTGTTCTTCGGGACCTATTTATCTCTTATCGGGACCTATTTATCTCTTATCGGGACCTATTTATATATTACCGGGACTTATTTAACTGAGAAGGAAAATACTGTTCATCGTCTTCAAGTTTCCTCCCCCATTCCAGATTTGCAGAGGCCAAAGGCAGCCCTCCACGGCCAAGCCAATGACGGCTCGACACGGCCATCCCCGACCCTCTCCATCTTGTTCCCGTCTCCGATCTCACCTCCGTTCCATTTCCGGTCAACATCTCTCTCTCCAGTCACTTTCACTTTCTCTCTCTCTCTCTCTTCCTTTCGGCACCGCCTCGAGATCGCTAGTTCCGGCGGTGTCATGCACGCAGCGGCTCGGAGGGCCATCCCCGACCCTCTCCATCCCGTTCCCGTCTCCAATCCCACCTCCGTTCCATTTTCGGTAGACATCTCACTCTCTCTCTCTCTCTCTCTCTCTCTTCCTTTCGATACCGCCTCGAGATTGCTAGTTCCGGTGACGCCGTGCAAGCAACGGCTTGGAAGGCTCGAGCTCAAGGAGCAGCAGTGGCTCAGGCTCTCGGGCTCGGCAGCGGCAGTTGGGCTCTGAAGAAAGGAAGAAGAGAAAGGAAAGAGGAAGAAGATGAAGGAGAACGGCAGGTGGGAAGAGAAATGGGGAGGGCACAAGGGGAATTTTTAAAAAAGTTATTAAAAGATATTTTATAGTAGTGCTATTTTTACAATTTTTTATAAATTGGTGCTATTTTTGAAACTATTTCCCCAAATGGTGCTACATAAATTTTCACCTCTATTATCAACCCATTTATGTTATATGAAGTCTTTATTTATATTATAAAAGAGGTATATAAATTTTAAATTTTAAAAAAAAAAACGATAGAGGAGAAAAAATTTCTTATAATGGGAATTGAGTGTGCGTGTGTGTGTAGGGCATTTTTCATTATGTCAACGAGATTCAAATGAGCACTATGGTCTATAACGTGAAACATCAATTACCACATCCTTCGATGACGGTCCAGGAGAGGAGGCCTCGTCGCTCTGACCGGGCGAGGCTGCCGGAGGAGCAGGCGGGCCGAGCAATGCTGGCGCAGGAGCCGGGGCACTGTGCTTCTTCGTCTTTTTCTTGCTCGGCGACGGAGCAGGAGTTTCTGACGCGACTGGGGGAGAGCTCTCGGGTGCGGCTGTGGGGGCCGGTGATGGGGGAGACTTTGCTGGGGCAGGCACTGGCGGTGGCGAGCTCACCGGCACTGGAGCTGGCGGGGAGCTTGCAGGGGCAGGAGGAGGGGCGGGTGTGGCCACCGGAGTGGCCGGGGTGGGCGGAGCAGCCGCTGGAGCTGGAGCCGAGGCCGGTGGTGAGGATGCTGGTGATGCAGCAGGAGGAGTTGCGGTGGCCGACGGAGATTTAGCAGGAGCGGCAGTGGGAGGAGGGTTTGAGCTGGATTTGGTCGGAGCTGCCGCCGGGGACTGGGCACCGACGCCGGCAACGACAATGCAGAGGAATGCGACTGCTAGGAGGCTTTTGCTGCCCATCGCTGACGGAGTTGAGCTTGAGAGGGAGAGAGAGCGAGGAATGATACAGAGAGGCAAAGTACTAACAACTAACAACATCTGGAGGGTGGGTGCTCGTATTTATATACTCGAGGTCGTTCCAGCCTGTTGCATTATTAGTCCGGACTTATTGACTTTTCGAATATCATATCAGACATACCAAAATCACTTCGATACGTAGAGTAAATAAGAAATTTTTTTTCCGATGTATACCACTTTAATGAGCTCTAACTAATCAAGGTTCAAGTCGAGTCGACTCACTGAGAAGGTAAAACACTTTCCAAGTATATTTGTTCCATTTATAAAACTCGAATTCAAGATCATGCTTAACGAATAGAGATCTCGAACCATTTCCAAATTTCTATTGGTGGGGGTAATTGGGATTTGATTTATCATGATTCGTGATGTTGATTTATCAGTTTTGCATCTTGAGTTGAATATGAGTTTAACAAGTCCGGTGAAAATTTCACATAATCACCCTTTGAATAGGTCGATCAAGTTCTTCTGATCTGAATTAATTAGTTAGAATTGATTCGAAGTTCGGATATAAAGTAATTGATGAAAAGAAACTCAAGTGGACTTTACACAGAGGTGAAAAAAATTTGAAATTCAATTTGAAACGATTTGTGTTGTGAGAGCATCATTTAACAAATGAATGACATTATATAATATACTAGAGATTTCAGGAAAGCACATGTAGCAATTATTGAATGGCTTTTAGTAGCCGTTGTGTTGGTCAGTCTGGTCTTCCTCGCTGGCAGATGAGCTGTCTTTCTTTCTATACTGCCAATGGCTACAGCTAGCTTGACCACGTCAAATTCTTCTATGTAACGGTTATACCACATCATATACATAATAAGCTAATTGGAGTTTAACATATCAGTATGTGATTGATAACATATTAAATATTTGTAACTATTTTTTTACTGATATACCATACGTTCATTGTTGACGTGTTAGATAATCATTGATCGAGTTTAACACATCATCTATATACTCAGTTTACCTAAGAATTTCTCCTAACATATGGTCTTGATCACTCTTGAATTTGCTTGGAATTCCCGGCAAAGTTTAACCGTTTTACAGGGTATGGGATGATCGGCGATACTTCTGGATGTGATTCTGGGGAGAGAATTCTGGCAACCATGGAGAGGTCGGTATGGATCTAAAGAATGTCCAACCCAGAAACCAGGGATGCCAAAAGTTGGCTTACCAAGTGTCGACCTGATCGACGACAAAGCTCGAATCAAAATGTCAAGAATAACTTTGAACGAGACTGATCTGTCTGCATGTGAAATGACCTGAAACTGGATAATCGATATCTTGAAAATCATCCACCGGAACCCTACTCGAATTGACCTGAATCTGCGAAACTGGTGGAACAACTGCAACCACTGCAGCATCCAGCACTTCACATCGGTGTTGACGAAGGGGCGTGCCTATGCTTGTTGGGCTTTTTTGTTTTTCTTAATTGGGTATCGGCTTCTCGTTGGGCCTATTTGCTGAGTTCTTACATGGGTAGGTTCCAGCTACCCCTCCTCAAAGATGGACATTCCGTGCTTTAAAATCTGGAGAGGACAGGAAGGGTTTTGGTCGTTTTGGAATCTCCATCGGTTTTGGGACCAAGATGTTCCAAGTTAAAAGATCACCTAGGTTCGGTTCCATGAGCAGTGTCTGTTGCCCTGTGATTTCTCATTTTAAAACTTTCTATTCGCCTATTTTCCATTCTCTTTTTGGTTTATAAGTCTCTTATATGATCGAAAAGTTCGAAAACCGTATACCAAAGACATTGGCAGTCGGAAAACATGTGTAAAATGACACAAGACATTCACACTGGAAATAAGAGATGATAAAAGCCATATCTATATCAAATAAACATGCATTTACGAACATGGACACGATGACGGTAACACCGTTTTATCGATTAGATAACACATTATTTTTTATCACTGTGAGGAGTCTATCGAACGATTCTTGCAATGTGGAACCTCTGATCTCAGGAACCTGTCCTGCGGTTGATATAGATTGTTGATATAGTAGTTCATCAGGTGTTGAGCCTCTAACTCGTTCACGTGAATTGTTCTAATCAAACAATCACCTTTCTTAAATCCAAACCTCTTCTTAGAATGGGCAGAGTTTCAACTTCTCAGACGTAGAAAACTAAAGCAATGTGCCTAAAGTTCATACGGATTCCATGATCATATTACAATGGTCACTTTAGGGATCATTTGGCAGTGGGAATCAGTCAAGTGCCCATTTTTTTTGCAAGCAAGTCCTTCGAGTTATCCACTCTTTCAAAATCAGCATATAATTCATCTCAGTAATCAAATTAACTTTAGCATCCAAACTATCCTTTATGTTCTCGTCTCTCATACCAAATATAGACTTTCCTCATTTGAAATGCTCTCGAATAATTGATTCGTTCATATTTCATATAAAAAGTTTCTCATAAGAGTTCAGATTTTATCTGGGTTTGTCTTCGGTATGTGCTAGCAACCTCCCATTCTTTTGAAAGTGTAACAACAGTGGTAATTCCGTGATTTTGCTATGTAATGTCCGAATTTTCGTATTTAATCGCGGACTTATCAGATAAACTGAACGATCAGCACTCATCAGTAGCACCGTCAATGCAGTACTGCTAAAGACTTGATATAGTTCAAGAAACTTGTGTCCTCGGAGCTCATGCCCATAAAGAACACTTCAATCAAATATTTTCGACGGATACATAAAAATAAGTTGAACTTGAGACCTTAACGGTATGAGATATATTCATATAACGTTAGGCTCGCTACTACATTTCATTAATGCATCGTACTAACTATGGATATGGACATGCGTGACGATTTTCATGAACAACGATACTCCGACAAAACTCATACAATTGTAAGCGGTTTTAAAGAACTTGTGTTGGACAATGCCATTTCATATTCAAAACACTTGAAAATGAAGTCCACAACAAATATCTTTGTCCATTTTTTTTAAAAAATATTACAAATATCTCAATATCTTTAAACAGGATAAGAGATTCTTATTCTTATATGAGCTGAACTCACCATATTATCCGTGAACTCAACTTATTAATGTTTGACACGTTGCTACCTGACGAGATAGTGTCGTTGCGCCTTTTTGAAAGTTGATACCCTTTTTGAAAGTTGATACTGGCAATGTCCTTTATCGAAATAGAATGAATTGCCGTTAGAATTTCCGATCTTTACGATTTCGTTCGTGCAGATATTATTCGAACGCCCTTTGGCCCATACGTTTTCCTTCCTTTCCTCTCTTTCCCTTTCGTTCCAAGTGGATCAGAAGGAACAACTCGATTCGCTCATCCAAATAAAAAAGGGGACTCTTCCTTGGGTTCAGACTTCCTGACCTGCAATAGCAGAAAGTGTTCATACATAACGAGTGTACCATGTATCATATGTCACGAGTCAATAACCGTTTGCTGTTAAGAATACTTGCCAGATCACAGATATAACATCGACATATGAAACACTAATTGGATTTTGACATATATTGTACGATGTACCCGTTACACAGAAGACCTTATCCTGTAACAGGATTCCAATGGTCCCTGGCGGGCACCACACCTGGCCGAGCTCCGAGACATGTAAGTAACGCTACGTTGAAGGCACCTTGCATGTCCTACGGGTCACGGCAAACTTTCTATTTAGGCATGCTAAAGACTTTATCATTGTTGACATAAATTAAACACGGTGTCTGACACATCTTCCCTTTAATAATATTTAGGGTTCATGCACTAGGATTGTAAAAAGATCCTCGATTGGGAAGAACTCCACTCCTCAATGGAAGAAACTCTCAGGTGCAACAGTTATACCACGTAACGTTGCTGATATAGCATTTTTTCCTTGGGGTAAGGTACTGGCACTGTGTGATATTATAAAACCCCACTCAATTAAAAACGTCTCCATCTGTCTTCTACTATTTAACAGAGTGTCAGTGCTTTCATCTTAGAAGAAATTTCGCGTCATCCATGCGGCCGCTGTATATGACACTTTCTCGGTGGGCCCACTATACTTAAGACTTGGTTAGTCGGAAAATTTTGGACTTCCGGGATCCGCGTGGCGAAAAAATTTGATGTAAAATGAGATTGATAGGTGGAGATGTTAGAGACCGATAAATGCGGTAGGTCGTTGAACAAAACCAGAGACTTTATTGGTGGATTAATTACACTGACTAGTAGTCTTTATCTAGGGAGTCCAAATAAAAATTCATATAATCTTAATTATTACAGTGATCAAATACGATTTTATTTAACTTTTAATTATAAAATATCTCCAACGCCCTGCACGTACCAAAAGAATACTTCATAATTATTTAAAACTCTAAAAATATCTTTATGATATTTGTGAAGATCTCTCCCCTTCGAGTGGTCTCTGAGCAGCAAGAGGCAGGACAAAAAGAATACCGTTGACAAAGAGAGGAAAAATTGAGGTTAATTGTTTGGTACTGACCGACTTAGAGATATTTTTCTGGAGGTCAAAATTAATTAAGTTTAAATATTTTTTAATGATATAATAATTGTGAAGAAATTTAAAAATAAAACAAGAGGGTATAACAGAGATATTAAGGAAAATAAATATTTGAAGACCTGGAATAATGCAGGCTGCTTGCGAAATTCGTGGAGAGCGATAACTAAAGCCGGTTCACTGTGGATAGCATGGCCCGACCAAACCGGACTTAAGAACAAAAGCATCTAGCTATTATTTAAAATAATTAAAAATATTTATTAGCCCACTTGATGGATCCGGTATTATTTTAAAAACATCATTTTCTGACTAATACAGATAATAATATAATTCTAATAGTTTGGTCAGATCATACGTGTAGGTCAGAAAGATTTTTACGTGAGTTCAACTCGCCACGTTATCCGTGAATTCTGCCAATGGATGTTTAACACATAGTCGTTAAATATCAGATAATCCTTTTCTGTTCATTAATATTATTATTATTTAGATATAATTTAACATATTTACTTATATATCAAGTATTCATATGATCATTGTAGGTCTAATTAAATAATGGGACAAGACAAAATTTACATTACAACAGCGTTCAAACAGTTACTGGGGTCACACCAACGGAAGGCTTACAACCGCATTTGAACATTACAACGTAGGCCTGAACTATTTACATGGAAAGGGAAAATTCGAGATAATAATCACACACTTATGTCTGAAGAATCATAAGAAGCCCACGGCAAATAAGTCTCGACAACTAGATAGGGGTCACATCTTCATCTCTTACTAATCCCTTTCCTCTCTTACCGTTTTCATCAACTTAAAAGGGGATGAAGGACTATCGAACAAAGGAGCATGGAGAGCCATAACGATGAGAATCAAAGCTGTGACCTTGTGGTCCCATGTTGAGAGTGATGTTGCTGCACTTACAGTTGGGGACCTTCTATTCAATGTCTTATCATACTGAAACCTAAGTTAACAAGGCAAAGCACACAGGAAAGCACAGGGAGCTACAGCTTTTTAATAATTCAACAGTAATGAAACGGGCTGGGATGATAAAGTGGTAAACGAAGTGTGCACGTATCAAGCTGCAATATCGTATTGGATGTGCCTGAGCAGCACCGGGATGACGATGTCGGGGGAGCTGAGCTGGGGGAGATGGCCGTCGGATGACATGACCTCGACGATGGACTCGCCGCCCAGGTGCTGGTGGAGGTACTCGGAGACCACCACTGGCACCGCCAGGTCCTTCATGCTCTGCAGGATGTGGCAGGGGACTGTGACCATGCCCAGAATCGACCGCATGTCGCTGTTGAATATGGTCTGGCCGACACTCAGGGCTATGTCAGGCCGCATGTTGAACAGGGTCCGGCTGAACTCCTGCACCGCCACTGAGTCCATGTCCCCTCCGACAGCCAGCGGTGCGAACCCCGAGCACCAGGCCTTGTAGTTCTCCCTCATCGCATCGAACAGCTGCTCCAGGTCCTCCTGCTCGAACCCTCCATAGTAGTCGGTGTCGTTCAAGTACCTAATTACACCATCGATCAGAATTCAGTCCCCATGGATCAGATCGGTTCAGCCAATGCATATGTAAACATTCATCAGAAAATTTACCAAAAGACTGACACGAAATTGAAAAAAATTTTAACTTTTATTCCAATTAGGAAAGGCGTGTGAATCTAGAAGAGTAGAAAAAGGGATTAATGAGGCATGAAGAGAGATTTAGTCTTAAACCGAAATAGTATTGTACCAAACACTATTTCTGGATGCGACAAAGATGCCCTTCCTCAATTTCTGCTATGTTGCCGGCTGAAACCGTTACTGTCAAGTCTAGTGTTGATAAAATAGCTAATATGCCTGGATACAAATGAACTCATCTCCAACGTCTACAAAATCAAATTAGGGGACTGATCCTCTTAACCAACCTCCCAGAATCTTGCCCATCTTCTGCAATTCGAATCTGCTAAAAGTTCCGATTCTGTACCTCGGAGAGGCGGAGAGCATTACGATCTTGGTAAACATATCCGGCCTGGTGATGGAGGCTACGGCTCCGATCATGGCCGAGACTGAGTGCCCGACGAATATGCACTGCTCGATCTGGAGCTCCTCGAGGATGGCCAGGAGGTCATAAGCATACCCTTCCAGCGTCGTGTACCTGCCAAAACAAGCAGCATCCGAACCAATCCGTCCGACAACCGCGCGCAAGGATCAACGTAGACAGGAGGGGGGGTGGATTACTGGATTCTGACCTGTCGAAGTCGAAGTACTCGGGATTGGTGGTGCCGGCGCCCATGTTGTCGTAAAGGACGACACGGTAGAGGTCGACGAGGTGGGGGACGAGGTGCTTCCACACTGACTGGTCGGTGCCGAACCCGTGGGCGAGGACGATGGTCTGCGGGTTGCCGGAACCCAGGACCTTGACGTTGTGGGCTGTCTCCACTATCCCCATCTCTCTATACTTCTTCTGTCGAGGTCCGATTAGATTCGATTTGGGGCTTTAGGGCTCGTTGATGGGTGGGAGGACCAGGAGCAGGAGGGACGGGGGGGAGCTTTTTTGGCTGTCGTTGGACTTTATGGTGGACAGAGGGAGGGGCTTTGACGAAAGAGCAGCAAGCACCACATTTGAGACGGCCGTAATAAGGCCGATGCTGTATGATCGTGTGCGGTCGTCTCCACCGCTGCAGAGTTTGACCTGTGGTCTGATTTAAGTACACCGGTGAAAATGGTTAGAGTCGGATGGCTTATATTTGTTTTGCAAATAATCAGGGTCCAAATATTTCAAGTCACTTTTTTCCTGCTTAAAAGACTATAGTGCGACTTTTTCGACTCAAATTTTTAATATGATAATAGATAGAGTATAAAAATTAAATAAGATTCATTATAATAAATGGGTACTATTATTAGTTGTAAATTTATTAATTTATTCATAAGATAATAATATAAATGTAAAATATAATTTACTATTATTTTATTATTAAAATTTAATTATAAAAACGAATTTTAGTGGCCTCCGAAGAGTTTTTTGGCTGGTGCGCAAGTGTCTAGGGTCATTTTTTTTTGGTCTGTATCTCGTAACATCTTTGAGTCAGCCGAAAGATACTTCAAAACTAATTTACGGTTTGGTCGAGAACTCTGAAAAAATCTCGTCAACTCTCCTAACCTGAAATTCGATCCTATAATTGTCCATCTAGAATTCTGTGAAAAAATCATTATACCAACCTCAAGTTGAATATGGTCAATTATTCTTTTTTTTTTTTGGTCGCCAGCCACGGTATCCAAGCAGGCCCCACCAGCGGTGAGATGGCATCTTTCAGCCAACCATACTTGACTAATCCGTTGGTCGCCCCGGGTCGCACGCCTGGCAATGGCGGGTGAGGCTCCCAAGAGGGGTGTCTGCGTACATGAGGTCTCGAACCTGAAACCTCCTTAAACGGCACCGAACTGCTTACCACTCGGCCCAACCCCTCTTGGTTATGGTCAATTATTCATACCTTACAAACTATCCGAAATTTATATAGCATAATAAAGGTCGGAATTTTCTGATTGGAGTGAGTTGATTTTTTTTTTTTTGAATTTTTCTTTGACAAATGATTTACACCCCCCACATCATCATTTAAGAATAGTGTCGGGGTACGGTCGACATCAACTGACCGATCATGACAAGCTCTCTTCTACCCCCCGTGGAAAAATATCTGCATTTTATCTTGGTTGTCGGATCAACTTGGAATGATTGCGCCGCAGTCGAGTAGGGAGAATTTTCTGTCGAACGGTTCTATTGATCAGGTACAGTATTTTTATGGTAATAGTATTCTTAAATTTATTTGTAAAATTTAAAAATAAAAATGTCTATAAAATAATTTATTAATTAGTATCACTATATAAATACTGTCATGTAATAACACCGTTTACTAGAAGACTCTCTCTAGATAAGGGATATTACTCCTTCTGTCCGCTTGGGCTAATACTTTTTTTTTAATCAGAAAGTGAATATGTAATGAGTGATTAAATAATATTGTGATTAGAGTTAATTTCGAAGTATTTAATTGTTTGATAAATAAAAGAGTAATGAATTTAGTAAAAAAAAAAAAGAGAGTGATAATGGAGTGAGTAGAGAGAAGGAAAGTACTGAGTAGTAAAAGATCATATTATTTATAAATTTACCGTGATACCCATGAGTTTCAATCATTTATGTATAAGCTGAGAAATTTTAAAAAAAAAACTAAAAGGGAATTGTTGACAATGTAGATAGAAGATAGACCTGAGATGAAATAAGATATCAGGAAAAAAATATTTTTTAAAAAAATAAAAAATATATATTTTTATAGGTAGCTGACGACCCGTGTTCATATATTTAAAAAAAAAAAAATATATATATATATATATATGTCATGGACTTACACATCACTAAATAGTATGACAATGCCCGCTCGCGGAAGGAAAAAAAAGGGTAATTAATTCGATGTAATTGGAATATCAATAATTGATGCTATTTAATGACGATCAAGTTGTTCGTAACAACCTCAATTATAGATCGAGGCAGATGATAGAATAAGGATTAAAAAAAAAAGAGCTTGTGAATAGAGAAAATTTATCTTGAGAGAATGTCGCCCTCTAGTGAGTCTTCCCAACTCTAACTAGATTAGTCACGGTCCATTGAACTTCTAGATACCGGTGATTCAGATCGAAAAAAAAAGGAAAGAGAGAGGGTTTGAATTTGAAATTAAGAGTTCTCTGTACAAATTTTTACTGATGCGATAATTTGCACTCATTTACCTTAATATTCCTTCCATCCGCACGGGTAAGAGATCGGGCATGTACTCAATATGAGAGGGTGAAACTGCACACGGAACCGCGTGACGCACCGCCAGGTGTCGTAGACTACCTGCACTCGGCGGTCGTCCACAGGTCAGATATTCTTCTCTCGTGCTCGGGCAAAGAGGAAATGGCTCTACTTTGATGGGGCTCTCCCTCTCTCTCACCTAATTTCATGAAATGCATTAATGAGCCGGGCGATCTTCTACATTGCCACATGCTTTTTCCGAGGTCTGACTCGCACCGAATACAAAAGTTTAAGCAGACAAATGACGGTATCCGTTTCGCTTACATTTCAAGAATTTTTATTAATTTTTTGAAATCTTTTTAATTGTCGAAAAATGCATGCATAAACTAATTTTTTCACAATTGAAAAAAGAGAGGGAGTCGGGATGTGAAGTTCTCGGGGTCGTTAAATAATTAAGGAAACGTGCAGTGCTTGTGCAGATGCCGCAGAACCAATTAGGAAAAAGGATTCAATTGAGGTGCCCAACTGGCACGTGGAATTTGGAAGGTTGGGGTGGACCAATTTGCTGTTTTGATACTTCAAATCGTAGCATTAAGAACAAGCCACGACAACCACCCAATGGACCACATTCTCCTCTTCTTCTTCCTTCTTTTCCCCCCTCTTGTCGTTTTTTTCGTTTTTCCTTTTTCTGAGATACTGCTGAGAAACATAATCAAAAGTATGCACGAATTTACAAACTCAATCATACTCCGAGTAAAATTAATAGAAAAAAATTCTCCGATTTCAACGCATTGAATAAAATTACTAGAACAGGCTGCTCAGTTTCAACACACTAACCAACCTTTTACACTATGCTAGACTCGATGAGATTAAAATTACATGTTCGAGTCACAGTCCGAGTAAAATCACCAAAAAAGACTCATCAACTTGAACACGCTGACCTTTTACACCATGCTAGACTTTTTTCTAGTGCCATGTTTGTGTGAACCACATGATCTATACTAGTACTGATTACTTAATTCATTATATAAAACTCGAACATTACGTACAACTGTCATCCTCATCCTTTTTTTTTCCCTGATTTAAAAGAGACATCGCGAATTTGCAACATTTTACTCAGTACCTGCATTCGTTCCGGCAAGACATTAGACGGTAGTTTGTAGACGGTTGAGACTGATAGTTTTATAGCTCAAAATGATGTTTCTTTTTCTTTTTCTTTGTATATACGGGTGAATACGCCAAAAAAATTCAAAAACCAAACCGAACGGTTCGAAACTATCGTAATACTGTCATTCTAGGGGAAATCAATTGTGTACAAAATTAACGCGTGCGAACATTCTAGTACGGACTGGAAGCATATGGATAGATAAAATATACGTATAGATAAGCAAGGCCCGTCTCGGATTTAGAAGATGAGATTGAATCGCACACAGGCAATGAATGGGAAAGGCCATTCCACCACACTCACAGATTCTGCACACAAAGGGAGGAGGTTCATGGGAAGAAAGGCGACAAGTCGGAGAGAATAAGAATTTCCATGGCAACTGACTTAGGGATCACTGTGTTTTGTACCGGGGGTGGAAATTAAGGGTACATTCACCTCACCTGTTAAGAATCTCCAGAATAGCAGACGGTGTTCGATGAATCTATCACGAAAGTATTCTCCCAGTAGCTGGCCGGAACCGTGTAGATCTGTTAAAATTCACTGAATTGTAACACATCGAGACCGGCGACAGATTCAGAAACTTCACTGAGCTGTAACACACAGAAAGGTAACACGGCCGATTCGGATTCAGAAGGCGCAATATAGGATAATTCAACAAAAGATTGGATAAAACCAAGTCAAAGTATGTACAATACATTAAGGAGTTAGGCCGAGGAATTCAAGGCAGGAGAGCTGGTTGGAGACTCAATCAATCTACCAGGGGGGCCGAGACTTAAGCTTTGGTAGGTGGGCTGGCGTGGAGGGCTCGAGGAGTGGGTAGCCCGTGACTCTTATCTAAGTCCAACTAATTCGGCCCATTAAATTTTTAAATATCCAAAAATAAAATGGATGGGCCAATAAATGAGTCCACATATTAATCATTTATTTGTAACAGCACAGCTCTGTGGCCTGGCAGAGACACAGATACAATTCCAAGAGGCTCTTCGATTCCTCGAAAGAGAACATGATCCATGGACTCTGAGACTCTTCTTAATTACCGGGCCTACCACCGAAACTATTTGGGCTCCGAACGGACGCGAGCATCCTCGGCGGCCGGGATACCCGAATCGGAGGAGACCGCACCCCCGGAGAGGGTGGGGGCGTCGGTGGCGCCGGCACCGCGGCCAGCCTTCGGCTCCTGGTGGCCTTCCGTCCCGTAACCCTTGCGCTTGTAGTCCTCCAAGTCACCGTACTTGACGTACGGGCTTTCCTCCGTCGGGAGCCGCACCTCCACACTTCCGGCCGCTTCGCCACTGGAACTGGCCCTTCCCTCGGTCCCCGGCTGCTTGTGCGGATCCATTTGGCGGTGGTGGTGGTGCTCACTGTTGATTATCCGTTGCTCTTGGTCGCCTCCCATTGACGCTCCCTGGAAATCGTTGACTATATGTCTATGGCTTTTTGACTGCATGTTTGACACGTGGGATGAACGTGCCAGTCCCCCGTGAATCACGGAATCCACGTGGCACCTTTTTTCTATATATTCCTCACTTTCTACCATACTGCAATTGATCAATAGTTTGCCATTTCCCACTAACTTTGAGAATTTCATTTTTTAATCTTGGTGGAGTATTGAAATTCACTGGTTGTAATCGAGTCCCGATCTCTCGGGAATATTGTTTAGTCCGGTTGTTAGACGTTGAATTGCGTACTGTTGTGAACAGATCGTTGGCGAAGTCGGCAACTGGATCGGGAGGAGACTGCCAGTCTTAGAGGCCAACATCAGTGAGAGAGTACAGGAGATGGGTCCGATTTTGTATCAGAAGTTGTCGTGTGGTCAGGTGCTTATATATTATATTATTGATAAAGGACCTTATAAGAGATCGGATCGCTTTTTTTATCCAAAAGTCTAAATTATCAAGTGATAGTATCAAATTATTTTATAAATTTATTATGATGTTATATGACCAGATCTAACAGTTGAATCGTGAAGCTAAAACGGTCAATTTCGTTTCAATGGACTCAGTTTGCTCATCCCAAACTCAGCCAATTCCTCTACCATGGCAGACTGCGAAGTTTGCTTAAATGCCCGTGCAAGGCAGCACTTTTGCTCTGCAAGGAAAGGATCTTGGACTTGAGAGAATGGGGGATCCTGAACGAAGAAAGGGTTATCTGGTTTAGACAGAACAACTTCAGACTAAGTGAAGTACCGCTGGCTGATCTGCTGCTCATCCAAGATGCACAGAAATTAAGCGGATCATCGGGGAAACTATCTGACTTGAATGCAGATATTAACTTAGCATCGCGTGCATATTACATTTCGATCACAGTCGTCCCATTCAGGATCACCGGACACTATAGTGTATACACGCTGTGGAAGTAAAGAGACATGAAACGTAAGAGAAAACAAAGACATCCTATGAGCTTGCAGGTGTTCAAGTTGTTGTCTTTGATCATTTTCATCAAGCGCATTATTCCGAAATCTGAATTGCCAATGATTCAACCTCCTACCAGTGCCACCCCCTCTTTGAGTGAGGGCAGAACGTCAAAACCCCGATTCGCCAATGATCCACAGATCCTTGCTAGGTCCAGGTGAAGGCCATTGGGCTCCCGACCGTGTGATTCCCGTCCGACCACACGATCCTTCCGAAGCTATTCGGGCCAGAGGATGCAGAGCTCGCGGTTACCGTGACTGTATAGCTCTTCTTCTCGTTGGATGCGCTGAAGCTGAGCGTGCCAGGGTCGACAGAAACCTTAACCGCCTTGGAGTCGGTCGAGATCAAGACTTTGTATGTCCCAGCTCCACTGACGCTGGTAAGAGTCCTCGTGAACTTGACCACATTGGCCCCAGCTCCGACCATCCCCGTGGTGTCGAAGGTTGCAGCAAAGGAAGGATAGTTGAGATCGGTGACGCTGTACTTATTGCCAGTGTCGCACGTGAAGTTCCTCCGAGCCACCAGGTTGATCTGTGAGGCCGTGTAGTTGAGCGCGCAGAGGAAGCCGAGGTAGTCGTCGGTGGCGATGTCATAGACAAGCCCTGGGTTCAACGCGGCCTTAGGGTCCACGTGACCAGCCCCGTAGTCGAACGGCGTGGCGGACTTCCCGGTTGCCACATCCATCAGCGGCTGCCCAGCCTTGTCGGTGGCGTAAGCGCTGGTCATGAGGGCAGAGCGGATCACAGCCGGGCTCCAGTCGGGGTGCCTGGCCTTGATGAAGGCGGCCAGGCCGCTCACATGGGGGCAAGACATGGACGTCCCCGAGATGATGTTGAACTCTACACGGCGGTTGTCGCCAGAGAGCCCTGTGGGGCCGGCTGCGCCCGTCCAACTGGCTAAGATGTTGACGCCCGGAGCAATCATGTCTGGCTTGAGTATGCTGGGAGCCACCATGCTTGGCCCCCTCGAGCTGAACGCCGACACCACCGGGGCGGGCTGGACACCCACCTTGGTCCCTTCGAAGAGAATCGTGGCCGTTGGATTGGAATCTGTGAACAGATAGCTCTTTATCTCGTTCCCTGTCTTCTCGCCAACGGAGGTGGCAGGCAGCAAGTGCGCATCCGCCACCAGTTCTTCTCCGTTCGCCGCCGTGTTGGCCAGAACCATCCCGGCGCCGCCAGCCTGCTTAACGACCTGCCCCTTCTGGACCCTCGCGGTCACTCCGCGATCGCACAAGACGATCTTTCCGGCGACCTTTTTCGGGTCAAGTGTCCCCGCAAAGCAGAGATTACCGTTCGTGGAGTTGCTCACGTTACCTGCATACACAAAGGGCAGTAGGGTTCCGGGCAAGGAGCTGTCATTGTAGAGTGACACGCCGGAGTAATTCTTCCCATTTCCGAGGCTGACGTAAGCAGGGAAATCGCGATCGATGGTGCCCGCTCCGACGGTGGTGATCCATGGAGCAACATTCGACAGTGACGATGCGCTGGGTCCCGCGTTCCCCGCAGAGCACGATACGAGGATTCCTTTCTCGGTGGCGGCAAAGGACCCGATTGCCACGCTGTCACGGTAGAAGTCAGAGGATCCACCTCCGAGTGATAGCGAGAGTACGTTTACGCCGTCCAAGATGGCCCTGTCCATGGCGGCAAGGATGTCGGAGCTGAAGCAGCCACCGAGCCAGCAGACTTTGTAGACGGCCACCCGAGCCTTTTTCGCCATCCCACGCGCCTTCCCCAGCGCGTACCCGAAAAGGTTCGCACCTTCCACCTCAGAACCGGCCGCTGTCGAGGAGGTGTGAGACCCATGACCGTCGTCGTCCCTCGGGGACCTGGACTCCTTGGACTCGTCGATCGGGCCCATCGTGGCCTCGTACCCTTTTGCGAAGAACCTCGCCCCGATCAGCTTGCGGTTGCAGAGAGCAGCAGTGAAGTTAGTCCCGCCCTCGCACTCACCCTTCCACCCTGCCGGAACGGATCCCAAACCGGCGTCGTCGTAGCTCTTGCTCTCGGGCCAAACGCCCGTGTCCAGAACACCGACGATGACGTCGGCCTCGGAATCGGACTCGGGGACCAGCGCCGAGTTATCTTCGATTCCGAGGAACTCCGGCGTCCGTGTCGTGTGGAGCTCGTACCTCTGCTCGGGGAGGACCGACAAGATCCCAGGGCGGGCCGCGAGGGACTCGGCCTCGACGGCTGTGAGCCGAGTGGAGAACCCATGGATCGCCGCGGAGTAGGTGTAGATCATCTCGGCCGAATCGGAGACAGATCTGAGTGAGGCGTCGTACCAGTTGTCATGTTGCTGGAAGACAGCGGGCATCTGGGACCTCGCGACGTGCACAATGTAGGTCTTCCGGGAGGTCTCGTCGCCGTCCACCTTGGCCGTCGCGGCGGAGGAGGAAGGACCCACAAGCAGGAAGCTCAAGAGAACGGACAGCAGAAAGGCCGAGCTCTTCGTCATGGTTGGATCTCTCCTTTCTGGGTACCGATGGATGGAGGAACTTCAGCGACAGTGAGATTCAGAAGCGATTGTGGGCTCTCCGTGTGTACATATATATATATATATATATACACACACACACACATACACGGGAGAGCTAGTGCGGGAAAACGCGTAGAAGACGGTGAGTTGTTGTCCAGCTCGATCAGTGATTGCGCTGAGACACAGAAAATTGAGAGAGAAACAGGGGGAGAGAGGATGAGATTGACTAGAGTGTGCAGTCTTTGGAGGGACGAGGGCTTGAGAAGAGAGCCGGGGAGAGAGTGTGTGTGTGTGAAGACGCTCACCGAAGAGAGAGAGAGAGATGATTTAGATCAGCTGACCTTCAATCACGTGTGGCGGTGCTCACTTCCACGGCGTTCTCCACTTCTTCTGTCTCTTTCTGAATCTAGTAGCTCTCTCACTGTCTATGTTTCCTTCTTCAATCTCACTTGGGCTCGAGGCAGAGAGAAGAGGAGGAGGAGGAGGAGGAGGAGGACAGCGATAATGGTGGTTTTGCTTTTTCTCTGCTCATTCCTTCTCTCTTTAGCAGCAGAAGGAAACAGGGGCTTTAATCAGTGTGGAAGGAGGACCCCCAACTGACAAAAGCTTATTACAAAGGCAGAAAAAGTAAAAAAGACAGGAACAGGAAATCGGTGGCCTGCTTGCCGGGAAACGCCGGACGACGACGAAGCTCTGACTCATCCTTCCCCGATTGGACAGAGGGTGTTTGGTGAGAGTATTATTACATCGAGTTGGGTTTCTACAGCCGGAATCGAGAAGTTCGAGACACCGCACTGCTCCAATTTCTGCATTAGTTGAAATTAAGTGGTGAAACTTTTTTAAAATAAATTTTTTAATAAAAATTAGAATTAAAATTTTTACTTAAGAGATAAAATATATTATCTTATTCTTATAGACTAAAAGAGAGTTACAAGATTGTATGATTGACACGTGTCCAAACCTTTTTTTAACTTATATATATTTGTGATAAGCTTTAGCCAAAAGTTACAACGTGGCTCATTGGTTGCTTCATAACACTGCCAAATAGCAGGTTAGTGGTTCGAACCTTCTCACTTCACTTTTCAATTTTTTGTCTTGGGAGAACACAATAACAAGGAGCCATTTATTTTTCATTTCACTTTTTTATTTTGTCTCGGAGAACACAATAACAGGTCGCTATTTGTTTTTTAATTCAAGAAAATGGAATGTCAAATTTTAATTTTTGTTTGATTTAATATATATTATTTAGAAAAATAAATATCATCAATAAATAAATGTTATTATTTATCCAAATATATAATTAATATATAATTTATTATTAAAAACTTCATTTTGATTATAATAATAGTAGATAAAGATTTTATTTCATTCTGAGTTTCCATAGGTATATTAAGAGAAATATTCCATCATTTAGCGAATCAAATCCCCATTTAAGAGAAAATGAATGAAATTATCTGTTAACAAATATCTACAAAGGTAATTAGTATAATTGACCTTTATACAAAACAAATGATCTATTAGTATAATCGACTAGACTTGAGTGTAGTAAATCATTAATATATTGTTTATAGTGAAAGGATAAATATTATCTTTATGTCCTAATTTTGTAATGTATATTATTTATATGCTACTAATAAAAAATCATAGATGATCATCGTATATCATAGCATGACGTGAGAATCAAATATGTTAAATAACTAAATTAATATTAATCGCCCAAAAATTAGTGTAATTATTACTAATCAATGCAATTTGATTTTTTTTAATCATGTCATTGTGAGGTAGAATTATCTATAATATTTTTCATAATAAGATATCTTTATTTAAATTAGAAATGACTTTTTTTACCAAAAAAAGCTTGAATATGGGTTGAACACAACCTATCTTTTAACATTTTTATATTTTAATATAATCTATTTGTTTTCTTATAATATATATTGTTATATTTAATATCTCAATCCGCAGCGTAGCGCAGGTTTCTAAGCTAGTTAAATTTAAAATAGAGATTATATGAATTGATTAAAAAAGGTTTAACATATCTTATTTTTAAGTAAAACTTCGATTTTAAGTTTTATAAATAAAAAAATTCATAATTGGAACTTAGGAGGGTCCTTAGCGGACTAACTCGACTTACATTTGAACTAGTTAGAATTGTTTTTGAATATCAGATTCAATAGATAAAAATTTAAAGTAGAGATTTCTTTGTTCTTACTAATTCAAAGTACATTAAAAGGTAAAATTATATCAATTATAAAGTTGTTTCTTTCTCAACATTTGTACTTGAAACATTATTTAAGGAAAAAAATGTGCCAAAGCATCTCAATCACCTAATCTTGTTATATTACAGTAGGCCTGGCCACAATCCATATTCGACCTTGAATTGGATCCGCCAAAACCAGCTCGGAACTTGGTCGGAATCGTGGGAGAAGCGGTTACGGAACCAGTTCCAAAAGGTAAAAAATAAAATTTCATATATTTATTTTTAATTTGATAAAAATAAATTTTAAATATATAAAAAAAATGATCTAAATATTCATATTAACAATTAGGTTTAGTTTTGAGGATAAAAATGTGTTTAATATATAATT
The DNA here is from genome assembly GCA_037672795.1 of Lagerstroemia speciosa. NCBI lineage: Eukaryota > Viridiplantae > Streptophyta > Magnoliopsida > Myrtales > Lythraceae > Lagerstroemia > Lagerstroemia speciosa. The sequence continues at coordinate 8,853,683 of CM075300.1, forward strand.
TATTAATAAATTTTTTATTTTATGAAACCAATTAGAACCGTCGACTTGGAACTAGAACCGGTCGGTTTCATGTATTACTGAACCTGAGTTGGGGATTCCTGAACTGAAATTGCTGGTACATGACCCGTGCCCAAGCCTAAACTATAGAAATGTTGGCGAAAGTTGCAAATCTCCATCTGGGAATCGGTTGGGATAATTCGATGTTTTTTGTATTTTGTTATATAACGATGTATTTAAATAAAATTTTATATTTAAATATTATGAGTAAAAATATTATCGATCGAAAGAGTTTTACATCTTCGTCATATCAACTTTTTTTCAAACCTATATTAGCTAAGGGGTAAATGAATTCTAGAGGTTCTGCGTCTACACCGGGAAAAAGAAGCATTTTTTTCCCATCAATGATTGACAGAGGTAATTTGGTCACGCCAAGAAGAGTGGAGGAAATTCAATACTGCACAATCGAAGACAGCTCCAAGAAGCTTCCGAATGGCAATCGCGGGATAACTATGGCATAGTATATACGTCCAATTACTGTTCACACTTTATTAGGGTTTTTATTTATTTATGCACAGAAGATTTTCTCGCTGTCAGGGCACGAGAATTGACCGTAATCAAATGCGCATTAATCGACATGTTCGGCCACGGGACCAGATGGCCATCCTTGTCTTGATATGTTGTTTCAGGTCGAGGGACCGACAATCTCGTCGTGATTTACTGTTTTCTTAGAATATGGATTCCATGACAGCACTCGTCTTCCCTAATCACAAATGTGGAACGTGGGATATCATGCAAGTTCAATCCCATGTAAATTATTTTAGTTAATATGATTAATAAATTAATAAAAATATGAAAATGTCGGAGACACTGATTAAAGAAAAATTTTAAAAGAAAAGAAAACTGTTGAAAGAAAAGTGATGTTCTAGTTCACGGGTATGTGTCTTTACTTATTACAGAACTTTGGGTTGGTGGGGTTCATTTTTCGACGTTCCATCCGCCAACCAACTTATCAATTTATCTACATTAATTATATTAAAAAAATTGGGCTACAGATTATTTTTTTATTTTATTTTTGCTATAAATGCTTAGAAATTATTAAAAATCCAATTTATATATATATATATTTATTTATTTATTTATTTTATTTGGACCTTATCCCGCGGGGGCCTATTGGAAAAAAATCAGGAACCATATCTTTTTCTATATTTTTAAATCAATATATATCTTAAATTTTATATATCTTTAAAACGAGTATTTTTCTCCAGAAAATTAAGAAACTTTTGGGTGATTTTTTAAAATATCTCAAAACTTTGCTTGCAACGGGTCACATTTCATGTTGGCGAAGAAGAGTAATCTATTGGTGACAAAGGATCTTTCCCGATGTGTTAATAGGGAAGTTCGCGGTTATATTGACAAGGAAAATTTACCATTCGACGTGAAAAATTATCGGCCATATCATAGTAAGTAAGTGTTAGTAAGCGGAATAATTACTATAATTATTACAAATGAGCGTAAAATACATTTTAATTTTATCAAACGACTTGGAGGAGATACCGTGAAACACAATCATCTAAGATTTTCTAAAATAAATTAAACCCTTGCACTTTTAATCATTTCTAGCATAGACCTTTTTTTGATACGTGAACTTAAGTTGTCGTATCATATGAGCACATCCTAAAGTATGCATTAAGGTGAAGTTCTTTTGTTTAATTTTATGTTAATTATAATTCATACTGACATATTAAATAATTATTGATCATAATATTATATATATTCATATCATTTTTTTCTTCGGTAAGAAGTATCAAACGATAATTATTCATTTTTATTGAAATAAAATGGAAGTATAGTCTTGGTTGATTTAAATAGTGTCATCTCACCTCTGGCCTTTTAAGCGAAATCTTAAATTTGGGTCACACGTGCAGAGAAAATCCATATTAAAGAGTTTTACCTATTAATAAATCAAATCGTCTCAAGTTGAATTAATTATAATTAGAGACTGATCCAAACTTTGCACGGAAAGAAAATAAAAATAAATAAAAATGGATGTTATTATGAATTTGTATAATTAAATTGCCGAGTTATAATGTAATATAATTTATTTTATTTAAAATGAATTTACATTAACTTATAATAGCAGACATAACATCCTAAGTTATCAGCAGTGTACTTTACAATTTTATTTGCATTTTCAAAAAATTCATTTTAAAAAATAATAAATTATTTAACTTACAATTAAAACCAAATAGATATTGTTTGTTATGTGGTTATGGAATGGAAGATTTTAAGTTGTTAATAAATATTTTTATTGTTTAGATCTTTGACAGAGAAGAGAAAATGACAGGAATTACCAAAAATTAGATAAAAATCAATTATGAAAAATAAAAATAAAAATAAAAATAGATAAATATTTACATATATTAGTATAGATATTTTTATATATTGTATACGTAATAAAAAAATGCTTTTTTTCTAGTTTTGGATATTTTGTGGATTTTGGCCCCTGTGTGACCACGTGCATAGTGTTGGAATGCGAGTTCAATCACTTAAATTAATAATAATTTGGGGACTAGATTTTTCTTGTTGAATTATTGGCAGTCGTGGTCCTCTTTGGGTCGACCCCGAGGCTTGTCTTCATTTTTTGTTCTCCTCTGCCAGGGATACTTAATTAATTGCGGCGTCCAATGCAATAAAAAAAAAAAAAAAAAAGAGCTGAGAACATGTCGTGACCATAGACGCCCGTTAAATGTTAATTTTCAACAAGAAAACAGATTTCATCGATTATTGCTTTCCTAATGTCATTTTTTGTTAATCTATTACTACCTAGAGGAGACCTCCTTCTAGTATCACCTTTCCATTTCCCAAAATGCCATTGATTGAAATTTTGCTAGCCCTTCGATTAAAATGAAACTATCTATGTATAACTACTCATTTTCACGATTTCGCTCTTTTATTTAAAATTAATTATAAATAGTTACTTTATTCAATCGTATATTAACAAATATTTTTAATAAATTTTATTTAGATAATATACTGTATGGTTTACGGATAAATCTCTATAATGATGTAATAGTTGGACCCTGTAGACCATACCGGGACCCGGAGCTATTATGATTAGATTGGTATTAGTTTTTTAAGGAAAAAAAAAATTAATGATAGTTTTAAGCTTTCGTGTGGGTCCAGCAATTTGATGTGTTTAAATGACCGTTGGGCTAATTGATAATGAAACTTACAATCACAGGCTGTCATTGGATCGTCTTGTTTTAAATTTGAATAAATAAATGAATATTAAAAATTTCTCACACACAATTGTTATATTATGTTATTTATATATATACGCATATATTTTAACGAGTGCTTTTTAGTATATTCCCCTGCCTCAGCTCAGAAATAGTTAGACATTTACATGTCAAAATAGAATTAATTTTTAGAATATTAAATCTTTTTTTTTTCCTTCTGTTGCTTTTGTTTAGATTCAGGTTTCACATAATATGTGATAAAAACTGAATTTCTAATTGAACAATGACCTAACAATGACAAAACTATCGAGGATGGTGGCGTCTAATCGCGTAACATTCATTGTCATGTAATTTTGTGATGTTAACATTATGAAACTCCCTCCACGCAAAAATCTCCTGAAAGGGGCTCTCTGGGTATGAGACCTGACACATACCTAGCTTCTTCTTGGTGATGCTACATTGATGAGACCGGTGTTAGTACTAAATGTTTAATCCGTCTTATATATTTCCGATTGTATATAAAATCATGGACATTACATAATGAGGATGCTCGATTGCTACTGCCATTGTTCTCTAACAATGATAACAAGAAAAGAAAATTTTACCGTTTTTATCACATATGATACTTGCAAACCTAAAACTGTTCGGAGGAATAGACTAATAAAGTGACAAGTGCAGACTTATTGACAAGAATAGAATACAGGATCTTTCAATTTCATATGGAAAACGGCAAAACATGTGGAGCTAGTAAGTGAACAAACCATCCTAACTTACACCATGGAAACTTCTTAAAAGTACTACGGTCATAGCTAAGTGATATCCCTCCCAAGGGTCCACATGCAAAGAAGTTTCCTGTGTCTGAGACACATGTGGAGTTAGTAAATGATCCTCCAAAAATAAAGAAACGACACTTCCGTGCGTTGGAACTCGTTTTCGATCTGTGACTGATACGTTCGGAGGTCAAATTTTAATTGCTAAAGCTTCTTGTATTTCATTAAGTGAGCCATTTTGTTGACCTGCAATCAGTATGGTTAGAGCTCAGATTTTAATGAGTGAAATTTCACGTGAGCTGCTTAGGAGAAGACGATCCAATTGCCCACGTAGAAAAAATTAATTGCTGAGGAGAAATTGTGTGAATTAGGTTGGACATAAATAGGACAGCCACTAGGGTTTCCTACCACCTACATGTTAGATTATTCCCATTTCCCATACGATCCCTTTCATTTCCTGCCTACTTCCCACCTATTCGGTGGATTTTATATTAAGTTTTTAGCTCCATTAATTTATAAGTGAAAAACTTACTCTATCAACGATAACCTACACATATACATACATATATATATATACACACGCACGCACGCATGTATTTTTTCATATTCAATTATGTTAATACCAATCATTGCGTTTTGAAGTGTTTTGTGTTAGGCTGTTAATTGGAAGATTCCTGGAAGAAAGAGTGCATAATTATGCATACAAATCGTGCTCATTCTCATGTGATTTGATGAGATCGAGATCTCAAGTTTGAATTCCCTTTTTATAAGCAAAATTACTCTTAAGTCTGATCCTTTCTTGAACTATATTAGACATTTGGTGGTGGTGCCTTGAAGCGACTAGTATTAATAGCGGCTGTTCAATTTATTTGATATGTTTCTGTATAATGGTACTTAAAATTTACCCGTAGACACTGAGATATTTCCTTTAAGCGTATTTAGTGTATTTATGGATTAATTATTTCCACGGTACACGAGATCTCATATAGACACGTTCGGCTGAAATTCAAACATAAATTTCGATTGAGTCGAAATTAAGGCTACAGGATTAAGGCACTATATGCCCATAAGCCCCAATTGAAATCGAATGTAATGATTGAGGGAGTTGCCTTAACAGAGAGGGCGGATAGGGTTGACAGGGACTTCCAATTCGACTAGTGACAAAAGTGGGCAGTCTTGTCCCCGTCTGTGCAATTGAACATAGTCAAACGCTCATCATGCTCGACTTTGTATTTATGACTGAGGCCCACAATAATGTAAAAATTATAGTGTTAATTTTTTTTATCCCACCTTACAACTGGATTCACAATGAGAACAGTCGTCAACACCCAGTCAACACCTATTCCTTCGTCGGCTATTGTTTTATTTTAATTTTGGATATAAAGGAGACTCGTAAGTAAAGAAATAATATATAAAATGAAGGAAATAAATAGCATATGATCTCTTATTAATAATAATCGAATCGGAAATTTCTTAATCGATGGAGGATGACATTACTGTGCTTAACCCTGCGTCTCTATTATTAGCTGCATGTTCCTTGCCCATTCCATACGTTTATGTCTTGAGTTTTACATATGACTAGAAAATCATTATTCAAATGAGATAACATGTCGTATCGACTGTAGGAAGTCCACGATATTTGTCGATTAAACAACTTGAGACAGTAATCTTTATTAAGTTTTTGCCCAAAAACATAATAGAGAGAATAACCATATCAACATGTGCTAGGTTTCCCATGTGCGTATACAATATGCATCGACAATTTTGAGGATCGATTATGTTTCAACTCTTGTTATCATACGAAGTCACTCTCCATACACTTGAATAACAAAATTTATATTGAAATAAATATTGATTTTATTTTATTTGTATTAACCGGAGTGAACTTTAGACCAATGGTGGTTACTCATGATCACGTTGCCTATTAAGTGTGAAAGTACATTGTATACATATCTATAAATGCTCTCCTCCTCGCAGGAAGCTGACGAACCATTTTGCTGAGGATTTTGGCATGCGCTTGTTGTTTTCGTGATCAGAGTAGTAAAAGCCCAAATCTCGGCTCGAACCCCCCTGCACATTCCCAATTATCTGCGAGCGTCCAATAAAGATACCCATTCACATCGACTCCTTTCCTGCAATTTCATTTCATTCATCACAAACATCATATCAATCTTCAAAGTTCGTCATTTATGCAAGAGAGAACCAAAATGTTAGACATGTTGGGACATATTTAACTGCATTTCTTATCCAAAGGAGATGTTGCTGGATGTAATCAATTCTCTGAGGATCATTTAGTGCCACCGCTAGCAGTCGACATTTTATGTTTGCCTCTATTATTCCTATAAGAGAAATTGGAATGTGTTCAATAATATTGAAAGTAATACTTGTTTGTTTGCCCTTTGAAAATGGTAATGCTATAAAGTATAAGAGGGGAAGAATATAGTAGTGACTCCACCATTCTGAGTGACATAAACTTTTGGATTTTCATATTTGCCCTTGAAATACTCCAAAAGTTTCTGTAGACCTTGAGGATACAAATATAATCATGTGACCCCTTTAGCCTGCATCCGATGAAGAAATGGCATCAACACTAATTTTGATTTTTGAAATGACCAAAAGTAAAATTGATAAAGCAATTCGCACCAATTTGCCTATCAGTACTCCATCTATCATCGCTGCATATGCAAGGAAAAACAGGGATATCATAAACATTAACATTGACAAAGCTTCCATTAAGAGGGTGTTGTGATTCTCGTATACGTGTTTCATTCACAAGAATGTCAATGGAGTAGCTTGATGGACTTAGTTTTGCACTCTTCGATATATCTCTAACATAAGAAGAGGAGTAGTAATCCTCTCATCAATTCCATCTCTTCCTTAGTAAACTTTAGTAACCTCTCCCCAACCAACTTTCTCATGATGTGCTTGGATAATGTTCGTAAAGGAATGGTTCCACCTGCATCACATTGATTAAGAATATGGTAAATCACCTTTTGTTTGGTTAGATATCCTAAAACAGAATAAAATATTTGAGCAAATTCACAACTCACTAGACCATAGCAAAGTCCATGACTCTTTCTACTGTAGCCTTGTCCTCTGAACTATTTGAATAGGGCTCTACGAACTTCCCTACAAGAGTAATCCCAATTTCCCCTCTTTGACTGTCTTGCGTTCATCAAAGTAAGCAATTAGAAAAATAATGAAGGCCTCTTCACAATCATTCTAAAATTCCCAAAAAAAAATCCATTCAATAGCATCAAAGCATCCATTTTCAGGTCCTAGTATCGCAATTTTCTATTTTATTTGTATCAAGAAAGCAAGATTAACATGATCTTGAACTCATGAAATCTTTTTTGGGAATCGACAATGTTTTTGTGCGTATCGCCTGAAACTTTTCTTTGTAAAGCCTCACGACTGTTGCATGAGCAAGAAGCTGGTTGTGGCTTGCTATATAATGTTTGGCTGATAAGTTTCCTTGCTCACAAAAAGAAAGTGAGCATCTTCCAGGATTAGCTACTCCTATATCATACCCGAATTGTGCTTGAATTAATGGCTTATTCATTGTAATCCAATTCTTTATGCAATCTTCAAATGTTTTGAAGCAAAGTTCATAGTAGTCTTTACGGTAGTCCTTGAAATCATCTCTACAATGAATAATGAGAAAGAAAATAAAGTGAAATCAGATAAAATTGGAATTAATAGTGAACAATTCTTCACTGCGGATCATTCCTTTAAACAATTTATATCTATTTATGGACGTGCTTACACAATGGATTGATTGAGGAAGCCTCCGTATTTGTCTTGCCGGGCTTGAGGTAGGTCGCCATGGAGCACTGTAACAAAGGGTGCGATTCCTACATGTTAAAAAAAAAAAAAGGATAAAATATTAGTCCATTTTTATTAAGGAAGGAAAGTCAGAGAGTTGTTAAATCAAAATAAATTTGTCAAAATCATGAATGTACCATTTTCTACCAATGCATTGATCAAATTATTGTAGTAATCTATTCCGTCCTTATCCACTCCGTCACTGACAGTTCCATATGCATTTTAGGGTTTTTCCGTTAAATAGTAGAGGAACTATACATCTCACATATAATTTTACAATGATATATTACTGGCACTGACTTGAAAGAATTCTTGTCTCGGAAATGGAGAATCTATATGTATTTACACCAAGTTCCTTGAGGGACTTCACATCATCCTATAAGCATATAAATTTATATCAACAGAGTATGAGTTATCCTAATTTAATATAATCGATATGGCAAAAAGATGGTATAATGACATTGCATCCACATTACGCACCTTATAGTTCTTGTACGAGTTAGTCCCATTTACAGGGGTAGTCCCATTGCTGATTTTGCCTAATCAAATAAACAAAAAAAAATTTAATTGCAGTATTTTTTTTATGCAGGGACGAAGAAAAAGAAAAATCGAAGCACTCAAATGAACCGGGAATTGAAGCGAATTTATCCCAGATGCTAGGTTCTTTCCCGTTTTCTAGAAGTGATCCTTCTATCTGCATAAATATGTAAAAATCTAACTTTTTATTAAAGTCGGCCAAGCATGTATTTTTCAATAGAGGTTTATCCGTGCTACGCACGGTGTGTGTTATCTCAATAAAATTATTATAAATATCTATTCAAGTGCAATTGAAGAGTAATATATATAACTTTCAGATTGGATAGTTATAAAAGTGGACTATATTCGTAATTGGCAGTACCAGTTATCGAAAAAAAAAAAGTAAGAAACAAAATATGATAATTAAAAAAATTTATAGAAAGAAGAGAGTAATGTGGTGAAGAGAGAATAAAATTTTTAAGCGTGAGAGAAAAATATGGGAAGTGGATAATGCATGTAGAAGTTGAGAAAAAAGTGGAGTACGAAAATTGATTTGTTATATGAATATGTTAAAATAAAAAAAACTGTCATTACTCAATTATTTATCAAATAAATAAAATTGATTGTAATTTTGTAATTAAAATTTTAGGCTGATTCACTGAAACATTTCTTGTTAAATGTCCATGATTTATCTACCCTTTTCATTCCTACCAAACATAACAAATGATCTTTTTCTATCCTTGAAGATGGCGACGCGGTCTAAACCAGTAGTATTCAGAAGTCCAGTGAGCTCTAATTAATCTAATTGGAGTCGGAAAGGCCCATTAGGGAGGTAAAACTCTCTAAAGATGAATTTTCTCCATTCACAGTACTCGAATTCGAGACATAACTTAAGGGAAAGAGACGTCTTACCACCTTAAGTAATCCACTTTGGTTATAACACATCGCTTTAGAAGTACCATATTTTATCATGCATTTCATTGTCCTGTAGTTTATCGTCCGCTGAAGCAAGTTTTCCTAATTGGACAGCTCATGGCTAGATGTGCGCCCGCCCTACGTTTTCCAGTTACATGAAAGACTTACGGCCTAGTAAGGAATAGCGAAACGGGAAACAGAGAGAGCACTCTATGTGTCTTCCCGGTAACTCAGAGCTCGGGAATCTTAGTCTCGGCTCGAATAAAGTTCTACTCGCTTTTCGTACTCGTGCTTTCGGCTTTCCATTGTGATCTCTTACTACCATATCGATACCTCTAACGAGACTTTCTGAGCATCGCAATGACAGGCTTTTCGTATATCGTACTCGGCTCGTTTCCCTCTTCCAAACTTTGTCCCCTAAAGGGTAATAATTGAGACAAGAGCCTCGTTGCTATCGAAAAGAGTTCAAGGAAAGTGGGCAATTTTTCCGAGCATATTGATTCTGGATAACGATGCAAAACTTCCCCACTCACAATAGAAGTGCCTACGCATGATTTTGTTAATAGAACTACGCGCCAAATCATGCGACGACAAAGAGGTTGTTCTATCATTTTCATCCTTAAATAAAATTTTATAAGATTTGTAGGGTGGCAGTTAATTTTTCAACGAGAATTGTTAATATCTGTATAGAAATATGATCATAATTAAATAAAAATAAACATATAGATAAAAAGAAAATTAAAGAGTAGTGGGGAGAGGTTAGATTTTAATCTTTAGTGGCAGTTATATTTTCGAGGTGATTTGACATTTTAATTTTATTGCCTTTGTAGGTGTTTTTTTTTTCCCCTTTTTGAAAATTTAAAAGCAGGTTCAACTATCCACTCATTCTCCTTAAAACACTACCCACAGATTGATATCATGCTTAAAAAAATAAATTTTAATGTAATAATATCACCTTCAATTTTAAGATCGACGGATCATACGTTCGCTCTCATGGGTAGGATTTTTAGAGTCGCTTTGTTCTTACCTCCGTACTACCCCTTTCTTAGTCCATGGACCGTAGTCAACACAAACCATATATATTGTGTGCGATCTTCTCATCCTATAAGATATCCACTTGAACCCTGCAAGAGTCTTGGACTTGTTTCCATCTAAAAGACTAAACTATTAGGTGGTGGTATAACTAACCTTGAGCTAAGAATTTTTCTTCTGGTCTCGAGCTAGTGGGGGCAAACTACCACACGAGACGGGTCTTCTCTTTTGTCATCGAGTTAACATATATTGCCTCGAGACAGGCATTTTTCTTCCCGTCTCGAGCTTAATAGCTCACAAGCTCCACACTCGGACTTGGCGTTGTGCGTGTTCAGGATCGACCCGCTATAATAATATAAGATATCCGTCTGAGCTTGCAAGGGTCATGGACCCATTTTCACCTAAAAGTTTAAGATATAGGCAGTGGCATCCAATTCTCTTACAAACCCAAGTTTACTCTCCAACCACCTGATGATCGTGGAACTTAACCCTCGACATATCCTTTCTCTCTCAGTTCATCGATCGTTGATAGCACGAGTGCAATTCCTGATCCCCGAGCGCCACATCTATATTGCCTTCATCGTAATCGGGAAAAAATTTATGCTCCACCGAATTGTTGTCCTATATTCTCACTTTTCCCTTCCTTTTTTTTTTTTTGCATCACGCAGTATTCTCGAACCAGACAAAGCGTACCTCGAAATTAATATGCATTCTGGCCGGGGATCTCTTGGAAAATTCTCGATGATCCTCTCAATCAGAATTCGATCCTTGGATCATTTATTTAGAGGCTTAGTGATGAAGCCACTACGCCAAGTCCGAGTTGGCACTTTTCCCCTTCTCATATTAATATAAAGCGGGCAAGAACGCATTGGCTAAGTAAACCCGCGAACAACTACTTACCAATAATGGTGATCATAATCATCCGGTTTCAATGGCAATTAACTTTATGGTAAAGAAATAATATTCTCCCACTTTCATGTGTCGGGAAGAATTGATCTTTATTTTTTCAGTCTAGATTACCGGTATTTAGAAACCCAATAAGTTCTGACTAATCCAGTTCGAACCGGAAAGGCTCGCTAGTGGGTAAAGCTCTTTCAGAATAAATTTTATCCAACCTAAGATCTTACTTAAGAGGAAAAGACACGCTACCATTTTAACCGGTCCATTTGATTGAAGAATTGAGATTCTAGAACGTTAACAAAATGACAATGGCTCACATTTTCTTCGTGCCTCTCATTATTTTTATTTTTTTCACAAACAAGGGTCCGTGGCATGGAAAGGAGGAGGAAAGTAAATGGTCCAAAATCGTTGATTCGAACATGATCCATTTAATAATAATTTAATGTGGACATGAAATGTTTTGTGTACTTCTAGATGTGTACCAAATCAGCACGTTCGTCCAAATGCACATACTCGCAACACGATAAGACTCAACCAAAATCGACCAAATTGAGTGTCTGTCATGTCATTACCATGTCATGTAAAAAAACTGTCAAGTTTACTAGAAACTCCACTACTTCACTAGTGCCAATCAAATTCAAGAATCAAGACCTCTTAACCTCATGTTTGACAATATCAATGAATCATGCCATTCTCCATTGATTAGATTATCTATAACCTAATAATCTTTCATGGCTATTTAGGTTAAAGTTGGAGAGACCCACCGTCCGCTGACCAATACGATGAAAGCCGCCGTTGACTCCCAAGTCAATACCATTTGAATCTGAGATTCTGAAGCGAGATCGACCGGCCCATGGGCCTCAGGCCCAGTAAAAGTCGCCAGCCCAGTCTATAGTTTTAAATTTTTAAAAATATACTTAATAAATATAAAATTTAACTAATAAAAAGTTAAAGGAGGATTAATTTATAAGAGCATACATAATCTGCAACGATCCTCACGAATCCTACAACGATATAATTTTCTTTTTCTTTTTTGATTTGCACCTCACGGTGACCCGGGCCAGTCGAAGCGCACATCAAGACTAATTTATGATCCGATCAGGGTCACTTGAGAAAATTCTCGTCGACCCTCTCAAGGCGAGAAAACCACTTACCCAATCTCAGATTTGTGATATAATTTGTCTTCCATTTTGTAATTTACATTTTATTTTCATAGATTAGTTATTAAACTTCTTTAAAAATCATATAAAAATTTATTTTTTTAAAAAAAATGATGTAATTTTTTCAACTACATAATTTGGAAACGGGGCGTTGTTCTAGAACTCTCTTCCTCGCCATTGCCTCTGGTTTTTCTGATCTTGATCTTATCTACCGAGCATCGCCGTCAGGGTTGAGCTCCGTTTAGCGATCAGACGGAAGGAGGAGAGGATGGGCGGAGGCAATGGCCAAAAATCGAAGATGGCTCGGGAGAGGAACATGGAGAAAAATAAACCTTCTAAAGGTAAATCTCTGCGATCCTGATCGCGAGTTCCGGTTATCACTCCCCCTCTGTGTCCTGGAAATTTTTAGCTAGTCAGAGTTTTATTTGTTGAGCTTCGGTGATTCGATCTGAAATCCTCGAGAAGGTGATCGTTTTGGTGCCTGATTTGGAAAGTTAATCTGAGAGGCGTTACTGCAGAATCGCAGCTCCGCAGCAATCTGCGATTAGCTCTCATTCATTTTTTTCAGGGTTTTGATTGTATTTTGCGGATGAACTTGCAGGAAGCCAGCTTGAATCAAACAAGAAAGCTATGACGATACAGGTACTTTCCTCAATATATGTTACTCTCTTATGTCTCCTTCTGGTTAAAATTGGACACTGTTAACTTGCTAAGGTGGACTTGATGTGGTTGTTTTGTTTGAGATACCCCTTATAGTCTGAATGCAGTATATGTTTGGCTCTGATCTATGCCCTGAATATTGTATTATGGCGTTAGTTTTAATTGCTGTAAGAAGTTTTCTATACAAAATTTTGCACAAATCACTCATAGTGGCTTCAACTTTAGTTTATTTTTTCTTCTACTAGATTATACTATTTTTCATAAAAAATGTTGATTTTGAGTTATATGATGCTATGCCCTCATCACTCATCAGTTGATCCTTATGATTTGCAATTGGTGGTATACAGCAACTTTCTTGCTGTAAACTTGTTAAGCCAAACGATGTAAACTTTAGTTTTACCGTGCAACTAATGGGTTTTTGAGATGAACAGCTTATTAGAATGGGAGTTCTCTTATCAGACTAACATCTTATTATAGTTGAAGCTTTCAGATCTCTTGTGATGCAAACATGATTCTTTCGAGTGATGAGTTTACTCAGAATAGAATGTGAACCTTCCTGACCATGCCCTTTCTGTTGATTGATATTGACATCCATTTTAGTATGTACAATCCCCACCATCATTTTACCCTCTCTCAGGGTTTAAATTCAGTCTTGAATCCTCGAAAATGATTTTTCTATTTAGTTTTGCTACTTGACTGAATCTCGTCTATTATCTGGAAATGACTAACTATTGTTTAAATCCTTTTTTCTGGACCCTATGTTAAAACTATGAGATTTTTTTTTTTTTGTTATACTTACTTGCGAGGCTGAAGGTAGAACCAATACTTTGGAAGCAGTATTAGCTTACCATGGCTTGATTTGTTTATTCTGGAAACAATCGTGCCAGTCTACACTTATTCATGTGGTACAGCAGATTGTATTTTCTATTGGGTGCCAAGTAGCATTTTCTGCCTTTAACATTTGAATATACTATACCATGCCCGATAGGACTACTGATTTTACTGTATAGTGAATATCTACGAGTCCCTTTTAATTCTCCTATTCATCATCTGTATGTCAAAGAGACCCGATTGTTCTAGACGGAATTACTGAAGCTCGAACCGGAGGGAATCTTGTTTCATATTTTGCTTCTATCACTCTTTATGTGAAATGCTTCAATTGCCGTGTCATTACTCTCACTGCGTCTGTTCGTTCACTTTGATTGTTCTAATTTCTGTTCTCTTCCTAAATTTATTCACTGGCATGGTGGCTTATATATGCATTTCTTTTATGGAATGTAGTGCAAGGTGTGCATGCAGACGTTTATATGCACCACATCGGAGGTGAAATGTAGGGAACATGCGGAAGCTAAGCACCCAAAATCTGATGTCTATTCATGTTTCCCACACCTTAAAAAGTGAGCCAACATATGATAGGGCTTCCTATCCTTCAGGAGGCGGGGAGGGGGAAGCTTCTTCTTGTGTAAAGTTTCACTGTTACAACTTGTACTGGGGTCTGGTCAATCGACTTGTAAGTCAATCGGATTTCTCGTGGTGTCCTTGAAGTATGATTAATATTATCTGTAGCTTGCTTGAGTAACTTGCTCGTTTAGTGTTCCCTTGCTGGGCTTAAGTTTTTGTTTCATTTTGCTTGAGCATGGCTGCTTTTCATTTTGGAATCTCGAGCACCGGCGTGGCGATCTGAAGCAGTCGTGTTAATATGCAGTGTTAGACCCAATGGGATTTGTATCAAAGGAATTTATGACTCATTGTTGACGCTTTAGCAGCCTCGTTCTTTTCTACCGTGTAAGTCTCAGTGGTGCTTCCTTAACGTGGTATGGTTACTGCAACTGGAAATTCTACCGAATTAATTGGCCAACTTATGTCGATCACATAGAATACGTGTCTAGTCCGGCTGCCGCTGAGCATCTCTGTAGGTCAATCACATGAGCTAGACTGCGGGCACGGACGACCCCCATCTGGATCAGTATGGGCCATGTCATTTTTACACCACCCTCCGAGACCCTCCTCTACTTTCCAACTTTATGGTGACGATGTGCGGGTCCGAAAGACTAGGAGCAAGTGGTTCTGATTTGATCCTCAACAATAGATAGGCCCTACATTCGATTCTTTCTTATTAATAGAGTTTCATGTCTCTCTCTTTACTCTTATCTCTTCCTAGGCGAGTTCATGACCTGTTTCGTAATTAGCAGAAAAAACGAGATAAGAGAAACAGAACTGAGCGAAAGGAACAAAACACCAGAAGAAAAGGCAACCGTAACACATGATACAAATTAAGTTCACCATTACAGGCAGTAAGTTACAAGAGGTGCGTGATATTTTCTAGATCTTTGAAGCAACTTCCATCATCTGATCTGCCCCAGTATAAAGCCTTAACAGGAATTCCAGCAAACAAGAAGTTATGGTAGAAGATTCACACACAGGATACAGTAACCCACTTGGTCACACGAACACCAAGGCCATCTGAACGAGCACCTACGCAAAGCTTACTGCTTCAGCTGAGCTTTCTGCAAATTATACAGAGACGGGTCTATTATATGCCATGCATGGCACAACTGAGGGTTAAAAGCATAGCACACTGTAGCGACTCTTGCATGAATACTCGTACGTACCTTCCTTGGGGCAGATTATTGAGCACGTAGCCTGCTGTTCTCGGCAGCTCTCACCTGAGAGAAATACGGATGGGCCTGTGGTACGAAAGCATCCAGAAACATGGATTATTTCACAGTTCTAGCTCGCACATGCATGCAAGAAACCGGGCATGGAAACATGAAGCATTTGGCATAAAACTAGTAAACTTAAATCTCTCATTTCCAAAATGCTGTTCCCCACACATCTTCTCTCTAAATTTTTTGGAACAAATGTCAATTTTTAGGATCCGGAATTCATATCTAAATGGCAACATAAAATGGCACGATGAAGTAAAGAAGACCACAAATGCAAAATTTACTATTGAGCAGACAATTGGCAGCAGACAACCAAACAGGGAATGAACAGAAGGAATATACCATAGCTTCTCTTGCAGTTAGTCTGTCTTGATGATCATATCGAAGAAGCTTATCGAGAAAATCGATTGCCTGAAAATAAACTCAATAAAGAATCAATAAGAAAGATATTTTACAGGGCTTCAACAAATACCATTCAGGCAGATGGTAAATACCTCCGGAGAAACCAGATGTTGATTGTCTGTATTGATAAATTTGGACCACGGCTTCCTGCTATGCCTGTAAAATAATAAAGACAGCATGAAATCTCTAACATGAACAGCATTGTAAAAATTAAGTTAAATCCTCTATTGGAGTAAACAGTACCATTCTAGGGAAAATCCGTCACAGTATTAAAGGATTATGCTATGATGGCAAAGCAAACTTTGGACCATAAAACGTTTGCAACATGTTGCAATTATAGGAGAAGAATATCCTATACCTCCCAACAAGGGCATCGAGTTGTGGGTCGAGCTCTAACCGATATTTTTTCAAGTACACATTCAATTCATCAGTTCCCAGCACCTGAAACCACGTGTTGGGGAAACTCACGCTATGAATTTAATAAAATTGGAATAGCACTGCAGCTGTTTTGGCATGCAATTATGATCGTGGATTATTCATGCCAAAAAAATAGATAAAAATATTTAGAAAACCAACATCAGTTTAAAACATTTACTGTCCAGGTGATAAGGTTTCACCTAAAATGATTTGGCACCAGACTCAATCATCAAACATTCAGAAATCAATTTGCAAAAGAACAAAAATACGATGGGGCAATTTGTTCAGGGTTCTTCACTTATTCTATGTATGAGCTAATACAAGTGACTTTGTTTCAGCCATCTTCAAGCCAAAAATTAGATGAAAATGTTTTGAAAAACCTCGGGAAGTGTGAAACGATTTATAGCCAGAAGATGAGGATTTGCCCGAATTGATATGGTATAAGACTCAATTATTGAACATTCAGAAATCAGTTTGCAGCAGAGAAACTATAAGGGAATTAGTTTAGGCTGTTCTTCACACATTTTATGTGTGCGCAAATAGGAAGACATTATCTTAGCCACCTTCATGGTGAAAACAGAGATAAAAATGCTTTGAAAACCGCATCTCAACCGGGTATATATATTTCCAGGCTCACTGTTTTGGTTTGCATATTCATAATGATACTGCAGAAATAAGAAACGAACCACGGCCCAGTAATGAGGATTCACCCGAATTGATTTGGTAGAAATATCGATTGTCAAACATTCAGAAATCAGTCTGCAACAGAAATAGTACAATAGCACGATATGTTTTGAGGCTCAAGCAGTGTTACCTCATAAACTCATATCTTCACGTGAAATAGCAACAACGCGAGAACTCATCCTCATCCTTTCTTTTCTTTCCTTTTATTTTCTTTTTATTGACTAGACAACCCAAAAACATATTTCTTTACTTCTATTTCACATGAAAAGAGTACTCCAGATAGTGTACCTCTTTGCTCAACAACATGAGAGGTACTGTCATAAAACACCAAATATAGCCTTACCTTAGCAATTTTAACAAGCTGGTCTTGGTTGTCATGACCATAGAAGAATGGTTCCTTCCTGAATATCTGTCAGAAGTAAAAGAAAAGGGCAATTGAGTATATTTAACACACTAGATCAAAAATGGCCACCTACAACTAGGTAGAAAGAATTCAGCTACAATGCTAACCATTCCAGCAAACATACAGCCAAGGCTCCACATATCCAAAGAATAATCATAGTCTTGCAAATCGACAAGGAGTTCAGGCCCCTTAAAGTATCTGGCAAACAACAAAACAAAATTTAATAAATCCTACCATCCAGACTAACCAATAAGAAGCTGGAAAGCCTTAGCAAGGTTAAACTGTCATGGCCCAAAAACCCAAATAAAAAATCAAAAAGAATTTATTTCACCAGTCAAAATTCTCCTATTGCCTTGCAGCTTTCAACTAGATAAGCAGACAACTGGTTCGTATTGACAACTGGTGAAATAGTCAATAACCATGAACTACATTGAACTACCTACTAAGCAACGGCAAGATGTAATTAGTATAGTGCAGAATTTCTGAGATCTACAACAGGCATATGGTGTCATTATATAAAATACCTGGAAGCCACGCGGACATTATACTCTTTGCCTGGATGATAAAATTCAGCCAGACCCCAATCTATTAAGCGCAATTTTCGCAGCTCGTGGTCTATCATAACATTGTGGGGCTTAACATCCCTGTGCATTATTCCCTGTGAGTGACAGAAATCTAAAGCCTACAACAAAGGACAAAACAGCTTTGGTGAAGCATAATATTTCCTGCTATGTCTATGACATGTTAGATAGCTAAAAAAGGTCTTTTGACATATTACTCTAAGATATACTTTCAAACTTTATGATGGTACACCAAAATGACATTATGACATTGAAAATGGCAACACAGATAACTCATTGCGTGACCAAAAGTAGTGCTGTTTTCAATCAAGAAAAAGCATAGCATTTCCGGCTATGTTTATGTTACAAAATTAGCTTCGATGTACTTTTCCTCATGTAAATAGTGGATGATTCATCGACCAAGTTGATAATCTTTCATCCAGTAAAAAAGTTCAGGACAGTGAGCTGCTGAAGAATTATGGTGTTAATATAAGTTCCAAACATGATATAGCACCTCAAGGGCATGCCAATAGTCTACACTCTAAAAACAAATGAACTGAGCCAACTCTGTTATAAGAGAGGGAAGATCAAGCAATATACCTTAAGAAGCTCATAGATGTAGTAGCGGATGTCATAATCAGTCAAAGTAGGATACAATACTTTGAAATCTGTACTATTCACATACTCAAATATCAAGCTAGGAGTCTTGGAATGTTGGTCCCTGACAATGTCAAGAAGCTTGACAATATTTGGGCCACCACATAGGTTCTGGAGTATTTTTATCTCCCTTTTTATCTGTCAATCAGAAAAGGAAAGTATTCAGTTATCCGTCAAACTTCATCTCAATGAGCTCACACACAATGACACCAGACAGCACAAAATACAAAAACAGCACATAGGTGGATGTTGGATCTCAGACTACTATAACAGATATCAAACATTGGATGCATATGAAAGAGAGGAAAGAGCCTACACTGTTTAAAGGATAATGTGTGTAAGACAATACTGCAGAAGATGTTCTCAAACCATAAATTCCATGTCAAAGACAAGAAAAACCACCTTCTTCTTCTTGACAGGCTTGAGGATCTTGATGATGCACTTCTCATTGGTATTAACATTAATTCCTTCAAATACCTCACTATATTTGCCCCTTCCAACTTTCCGTACAACTTCATAGTCATCTTGGTTACTGATTGGGAAGCAAAAACACCAACGTCAAAACCAAATGATAAAATATCAGCTCAATAGAACCGTTGCAAGTTCCAAAAAACAATGTTGAATGTGTTGCATGGAGAACCATTGCTAATATGTGATTCGATGATGACAGATACATGGATAGTGCCCACAATCAAGTGGGCTATGAAGTCATTAAAAACCCTGAAAGACTTGCCAACACCCTGCCAGCTGCTCAGAATCTGGCCTACCAAAGATGATGAATGATTTGGAAATGAAATCAAATCAATAACAATTTCATGTTAAAATATTAAGTATTTGCAAATCCTAGTATCAAGAAGCAATTACCTTACCAGATTAAAGCAAATTCAATGAAGGATAAGGATATCCCATTTTCTCATAGTAGTCAAACTGTAACACTGATGCAAATACCAATCATTGGGGAAACAGTTGCACAATCTTAATTGAACCATTCCTAATCAAATTCAAATGACTCAGTCATCATTTCAAGCTCCTCCCAAAAGATTACGATATTCGTAACTTCATCCATCTCGTCCAAATTCATTTGTGACACAGCTACTGATCAGAAGAATTCAAAAAGAAAAGCTCACAAAGCAAAAATGCCGCAAATCATCTCGATACAGCCAAAGTCATATCAGTCATTCGAAAAACAAAGAAACTGCGATAAGGTTCGCATCGTGAAGCTCACCCCCACTGGACGTTGAGAGACTCATAGTCCCAGTACTCCTTAGGCCTCACGACATTGACATCAGTGTACACTCGAGCCTTCGACATCGCCGTCAGATCGGCGGGGTTCGAGATCTCGAATGCGGGGCCTTCGCAGCCCCTCGCTTCGCGGGTGATGGAGGTGGCGGCGGCGGTAAGGTAGGAGGCACGCAGGAGAGGAGGCTGGGCCACTGGGGGGCGGGAGGCGACGAGTGTGCAGACTAGCAAGAGACGGAGGTGAGCAACCGCTAGGTTGAGGCGGGCATCTCTCATGAACCGCCCCGTCGCCGGCCCATTCGAATATCCACCGTATCGCCGAGTTAGAGAGAGAGAGAGGAGCTTCGAAGGCGTGGGATCCTTGGGGCCAGCGTGGGGGAAAAATATCGGGGCTGTGATAGCTTTATATGGTGTGACAGGTCGTACGAGGGTTGGCGCTAATCTGTTGACGTGGTTCGCTCCCATTGGACGGGCAGTTGTTCAGTACGGGTTATATAATCTTTTGTATGGATTTTTCCTCGAATATGTATGCTATTTAAACCAAAATAAAAATAAAAATAAAAATAAAAATATATACTGCCGATACGGGAGAAACCGCGGAAATGATTTCCGTGTACGAGATTCGCATGACTGTTGTCGGCAAGGAAAATAATTGATTAAGCCTGTGCTTGGGTCGCGTTTGGTACATTAATGTGATGGAATGAAATAAAAATTAATTGTAATTAAGAGAAATTTGATGATTTTAGTGTTTATCCAAAAATATGGAGCATCTCATTTTCACTAACTATAAATGATGGTTACCACCAAGGGCAATGGTCTAATAATTTAAAACTCACTCATATACAGTTTGGTGAGATCATTGTCACATATTCGAATCTTGTTCTGGGTAATACTGTAAGAAGAGACTCTTGAATTTGTACATTGGCAGACACTAACTTCTTAAACTATACTAGATCTTTGGTCGTGCAATTGAACAAGAAAGTTTGAACATGCCTAGCTGATAATTACTGAATCGTTACTACTGTTGCCCTCATTTTCACTCATAAAAACTATAAATGCTGGTCGGGGTTGGAAGCCGTGCAATTGAAAGCAAAGAGGACCGGCTCAACCATACACGTCCTACAGAAGTGGGATGGCTTATTAATTTCTTTTTGGTTTGACCGTTGGGTCTCTGTTAAGTCTCTATATCTCAGCACCGCCGTCGTTGATTTGGCGAGGTTAAAATCTCAAATTTAAGTCACACATGAAACAAAATTACTAGAAGAGATTTTTCGAGAGTGGACCTTGGTCGGACGTTGACTTCCTGAGATAACTGGACCAGACTTTTTTTTATGATACTAAGTCGACCGGCATAAAAATTAATATGGTTTTTCGGCCATGTCCCTCGGGATAGATTATCCACTGAATGCCACATTAGAAGTTGGACCAATTACACCTCAACAACTTGTGTTTTTCCATTTAGCTTCGAACAAGACGCAGGTGCAGTCTCTGTTGATGTAGTAGAAAGTTGATTCTGTACTCTCTCTCCCGTGACTCTTTCCGACATTCTGATTTTTCACATGGAAATTCCCGGCATTCTTTTCTCTGATCGGTACTTGTTTTCTAACTCTTTTCTCGATCGCGCTAGAAGAATAAAATTTATTTCCAATTAAAATAGGTTCAAGTACCAGCAAGGCCTTTTATGTAAAGCTCGGGCCAGGCCTACCAGTTCCTTATCAGAATGCTCGCCAGACCCAACTTCGAGCAGTGGAACCGTCAAGGATTTCTGGGCTTGAAGTCACCCGACAGTTTGAATCCTGCTCGCTGCATCTTCTCCAGCGCAGAGACTCATGGCATCCTTTCGAGGGAGGGTAGAACTCTTATTAAATTTACCCTCTACTTCATTTGCATATTAAAATTCATAGCGCCTGATTAATTTGATGTAAGGGTAAAACAATAATTTGAAGTACCTGAACCACCGTTATTACAACTTTCATCTCAATTGCTCGGAATTTTTTCTCACTCCATAACTACGATATGGGTGACGAATGAATTTCATCTTAACCACCCGCATTCCACCTTTTTCACTCCATAACTGCGCTAATAGATGGATTCAATTTTTCAAATCTTATCTAAAAAATACCATGCCTACTATTTCATTTCGGTCTGCTTTTATTTTCCTTCCGTGCGAAATACGAACACAACTCTAGTTATATAATATAGCGGAACGGCTCGGGTCGGAAGACAAACCCAGATTCGCTATGACCCGCACACAGCCACGGATCGGATTTCATGAGTCGATCAAATTGCCAGTCCTAACTTGACCTCCTGATGATGCACGATGCATGCTGATAAGGGGAAACAGAGCATTCCTCACCAAGGAGAGGGCTGATTGGCTCAGCTCCGCGAGGAGAGGGAAAATTTTTTTCGTATCACGTGACAGTACTGATATAATATTAAAAGTCAATAAATTAGATTAATTTTTTATTTTTAAATTTTATTAAAAAATTTTATAACTGAATTTTATTCATTTATAATACTATATTAATACAATCGTATGATACACCCATTATAAACTTTAATCTCTCGAGGATAAAAAGCTGGCTAACAACACCTAAGAGATGAGATGGGACGGGTGGGCCAGTGTTAAGGTCAACTCTCTCAGGCGCCGGATCTGAGCCTGAGATTCGGCTGCTCCGCTGCTCTGGGACCTCCTCACGTGAACTCCGCGTGCCTCTCGCCTTCTCCTGTCTGCCGGCCCCTTCCCTCCTTTTCTTTTCTTCTTCTATTGCTTTAAGTAACTTACGGTTACAGTTTTATCTTTTCAATTAGATTCTCCCCTCCAATTTCACTTATAAAATCCTTATTAGGTCAAAGTCGTCATTTTATTTTTTAGAACTATTTTTTCATATTTCTGTCCATCTATTCTCTTTTAACAATTATACTCCTTCATTTATATTATTTAAATCGTTCCGCCTCTTCTCAATCTCATCTCACTGTCGGTATCGAATCTAAAAATTCATTCTTGCCTCCGAGTAATCTCCTTATTGTCATTTTCTCCTACGGCACGACCAAGTGTCGAGTTTTAGCACCCGTGTATTGGACTGATCTAGTCGAATTTGTAATTAAATCATAGTACCTCAAAAAAAAGTCTCTCTCGCTCGATCCCTCCATTGGTTGCCATCTCGTACTCAAGCCCGTCTCCCGGGAGAGGGTTACCGTGTCCCGAAGAACCCAAAAATCGAATCCCCGGGTCCCGAGTCGGTCAATGACTTTCCTACACAGGCACTCATCAACTTGACGAAGAAGAGGTGGCCGGACTCGAACACCCCATATATGCAGAAACATATATACCGGAATAATATTTGACGGCGAACGAAACGGGAAATGTCGGAAGCGATCAAAGCATCCGAAAAAGGAAGCCCGTGAGAGGCACGTAAGTCCACCGCAAAAGAACTGGCAATGGTATTTTTTTTTTTTTTTGGTGTACCTGGCAATGATTTTTTTTTTTTTGGTGTACCTGGCAATGATAATTGTTTCACGTGTTGAGATAAATATTGTACGTACGTGACCGGTGGCAGCCGGAGTTAATAAGGGAAGGCCACCATCGCAATTCGCCATTGCAGCAGCGTCCGTACGACCCACAGGGATTCAATGTACAGCGAGGGGACCGAGGGATCTGCCGCCGAACTGCAACCTACATCTGACTCATCACCTGCTCTGCCAGTAGAGAGTTTTTTCATGAAATTTGGTTGCTTCACCGTTCCTTAAAATAGCAGTTTCCGATTCTCACACTCCTCGTATTGTTGCTTAGGTACATGACACTCCTTTACAGCCGGGCAAAAGTAAATCGACGTTGAGAGAATCTGAGTGTGGCAGTGCACCTCCTCGGTGGACTTGGTCGATCGGACCTCGTGACTAGGGCTGATATACAGAGCCGGAAACTTATACAAGAATAGATCAAGAAAATTTATTCAATGAGTTCAAGTCAATAAAATAAAATAATTTAAGAAAAATTTATCTAATATTTTATAAATTTTCTCGAATACAATTTATATTACATTCGATCTGAGATCGAGCGATACATGTTTCATTTTTGCCACTAGAACTTCTTATTAGGCCACAATCTTACAGCCGAGTCCAAGAATATTAATATGCAAAGTGGGCTACCAAAATAAATAGCACAAAAAACCGGACTTAACTTCAACTTTAGTTGAATTCTCATTTTTAACATGAATTTTTCTCGTAATTTAAAAGAGTATGAACTATGAGATGTATGTCCTGTTTGACATCACGTTACAAATTCCGTTAAAAATAATGATTTTGGCTGACATGACACATTAGTTTGACGAAAAAACAAACGTCGTGTTAAGCGTGATAAACGTATCGTAACTTGTACGTCCTTAGGCCATGCAAAAACATTTATGCCAAAAATGGAAATTCAGATAAATTACATGTTCAATTAGGTCATTTATCTAAACAAATATATACATATATACATATATATATATATATGTGTGCGTGCGTGCACGCGCATGTGTGCATATTTGATAGCAAACGTCATCTTCTGCATCTGAGCTTTCTTTGTCAAGTAGACCCGAGGGATGCCAACTTGCCTGGCAACTTGCCAAGGAATACAATGTTACATGGCGATCAAATTTCTCTACGGCCCCAACGGAAGCATCCCATTTCACAGCTTTATTTTCACAATGTAGACCTGGTTCCACCATCGCCGTGTTAAATCGTCTTTAATTTGCGGGCCGGACGGATACAGACATCACGAATCAATACTACTTCCGACCCCGAAAATGATGATTGATCGATCTGTCGAGTTTCAAATATATAGTACAAAAGATGATGGCATGGGAATGGATTTTTATTTTTTGTTTTTTTATCTTAGTGAATATATAAGATAGAGAACCTGTAAAGTTATTAGACTAGATGCACCATATATGTCGATGGTCTCACCAAGGTTACGTTCTCAAGGGCAGAATCAAGCCCCCGATCTCGTGAACATGTTTTTACACGATTTAGACGCACGTGTCATCCGCTTGAATTAACTCTTAAGACTCCGTGTCTCTTTAATTATTACCTGACCCGTGACTTGAGCGTTGGAAGATAAATTAGAACATCACTGATTTGACATCTTTCCATGTTTCAAATTAGATTCGTTTGTAATCGGTCAGCCATAAACTCAAGAAGTGTATAAGCTCACCCGATACAAAGACATCCTTACCCCCGAGGACATATCAAAACCCATGGGACTCCCTCAACCGAAGGAGGGAGAAAAAAAGAAAATTATATATAAAAAGAACTTAATAAATAAGAAAATTGAAGGCTGCATCGGCACCAAGAAAGCCTGGGGACTGTCAAGGTGCCCTAGATTCAATGAAAGAGATCGTTTGTGAAATCCACGTCACATTTGTCTACTATAATAATAAATAAATAAATAAATAAATTTTCTCTTTATTTTTTAGGAAAATGAAAATCTCGCTAACTTGTTAAGCCACCCAAAACCCTAGTCGTATATTGCACTAGCCTTCTCGCGTGTCCCACCACTTCGATTCTATTCAATCTCTAATCATCTACTCCATCTCAACACCATAAGAGATCTATCAATTCAAGTTAGCCAAACGTGGCGAGACGCAACATTTCTTTCGTTTGCGAAAAGCCATTTCTAGCTATGGAGGTGGAGGTGGTAGTGCTGAATCCTCTCTCTCTCTCTCAATTATCAACTTTCTTTCTCTTACATTGCTTAAGTTCACTTCTTACGAATATAAATAGTTTCAAGCTATTCAGCACTTAATTTTTTAACAGAAGTTTCGAATTCGAATTTTCGTGAATGAAAAGAATTCATACTTTTAGAGTTTTTAACCTTTAACAAACCGATCTGTCTTAAACTGAATTAATCAGAAAATGATAGAGTTTTTGAATACAGGCCATACATATTTAAAAAAAAAAAGATAACTAATTTTCCTTGATAGTGTGATTCTTTCTTTCCCTGGTTCAAGCAAGTTGCATGGTGATGGTGATTGGTGGTGAGGGGTGCTCTGTGGGCCCCATCCACTCCCAGGATAGGAGGAAACCACTGGGGCCCTCTCCTCCTTCCCCCCACCACAAGTGGAGGAGGAACCCTGATAATTGCCTCTCTCTAAAATAAAAATTTATAATATATTTATTTTATTATATTATTAGTCACATCACTAAAAAATAATATTAATAATTTTTTTACAATTTTCCACCTTACATATCACTTATTCTTTCCCCACTCAAAAAATTTATAATATATTTATTTTATTATATTATTAGTCACATCACTAAAAAATAATATTAATAATTTTTTTTACAATTTTCCACCTTACATATCACTTATTCTTTCCCCACTCAATGCCTCACATATCATGCATAGCAAATTTTCAGCTACGCCTCCATAGTACTTATCAACAGAAAAAAAAAGAAAAAAAAGAGAAAAAGAGTTTAATATAATTGACACTGCTCTTATTCTATACAAGTTCGATCACACTGAAGGAACTTTCTGTACCTCTTTTATCCTATCTTCCTTCTACCCAATTGAAAATTTTATGATCTAATTATCGGATCGTTAAGCAAGTACAGAAAACAATTATCTGTCTTTGCGTGCTTTTTTAATATGCTGTCAGATTAAATTATTGAACAGTTTGGTAACTAAACCGTAAAACCTTCCATGATTTATAATATATTTTGAGCGGTATATCTATTATTATTGCTATTATTATTATTCATTTCCCAATTTTTCATAAAGATAAAATGGCATCTTAGAAAATAATGATCTCATCATCACTTTAATAATAGTTTTCAGTTTTCCAGTCATCCGCTGATTTGAAAACCCGGTGACCACCAAGGGGTTCGGCCGAGTGGTAAGCAGCTCGGTGCCGCTTAAAGACTTCACGTATGCAGACACCCCCCTTGGGAGCCTCACCCGCCATTGCCAGGCGTGCAACCCGGGGCGACCAACGGATTAGTGAAGTATGGTTGGCTGAAAAATGTCATCTCACCGCTGGTGGGGCCTGCTTGGATACCGTGGCTGGCGACAAAAAAAAAAAAGAAAACCCGGTGACCCGTTTTCTGCGGAAAGAAAGATTACTCCATTTTCTCTTTTTGCTTTCGGGAAAAAAAAAAAGTTGCTTGTTGTGATTACATGTCAATGCATGCGCCTCTGCAAAACCCTAGATTTCAGGGAACTGTCGAGTACTAGGAATGTGCTAGGGTTCGATTCGAGAAATTCAGTAAAATATTTATATAATATTTACTTAATTTATTATTTATTTTATATCATCCTGTTGGATGAACTTGTTAGATCCATCTCCCCTCCGTGGAGTATGATCTCCTCTTTAAACTCGGAAAGAAAACTATAAGGTGGTACGAGTTTTGCTTGTAGCAAAAATTCCATCTTTTTTTGGGTTTACACCGGCGGTATCAGAAATTTAATATACTATAACTAGTCTAGTTCAAGCCGGACCGGACCACTAGAACTAAAACTCTCCGAAAGTGAATTTTTTCCATTCATAAGTACTCGGACACGAGATTTTTACTTAAGAGGAACCCCATGCTTCTTTAAATGCAATTAGTAATGGTAGATATTTATCGAGTCGCAATGGGACTGAACCCTCTTCAAAATTCTATACGAAGAATGAATTTCACTAATGATAATTAAATTTCTGTGCCCCCGATCACTTGTTGGAAAAATGGCATTGAATTGAATGAGAAATTGTTCTCATGGATTGAAAATTACATTTGGGCCTAAATCCAATTGAATGAGAAATTGAAGGAATTGAAATGGGTTTAAGTCCATGGACTTATTGGTTATAGGTTGGATTTATAGAACCCATGAAGAGGCCCAGGCCTATAAGGGCCCATAGGCCCAGGAGCCCACACAGGGAATGCAGAAAACTCATCCCACATCGGTTAGGGATGAGAATTTCAAAGGGTTTATAAGCTAAGAGTAGTCTTACGATAAGTAACTACTTCCTACAATAAAACGGCTTTCTCGCGGCTCCCGCCTATGGCAGGAGGTGCCGGCCTAATTTGCCATTTCTGGCAATTTTTTTTTCCTTCAATAAATTTGCCTCGGATTCCCGACTCTTTGGATTCCGGGCGGTTTAGGGTCTTAAAGGCCGTATTAAGGGACGGCATTAAGGGGCCGACCTTAATAGGGGCACTGATGACCGGTTCACTGGGATTAATGGCCGGTTCGATGCAATTAAGGGCTCTTAACGTCCGGTTTAGCCCTTTTAATGTCCGGTTCAATGCATTACGGCCGGTTCGGGCATTCAATTGTCCGGTTCTCTGCCATTTAAGCCACCAGCCCTCCACCAGCCTATAAATAGAGGCCCCCTCCATAGGTTTAGAACACACAACAAGCTCTAGAGCTCTCTCTCTTCTCCCTCTCTGCATCTGCATCGGTTTTTGGTGGTTTCCGGCTTCGGTTCCAGTTCGCCTCCAGCTGCGGGTCTCGTGCAACCTCGAGCTCAGCGTCGTTGTATCCTGGGAGATTGAAGTCCACGCTTCCTCAGCACGACCAGAGGGGACGAATCAATCTTAAGGAACTGTGATCGCCACAGGCCTCGACACAATCAGTAACAGATTTCCATTTTAAGTTTGTTATTTCGATTTTGTGTTATTCGATTATTTATATTTTATAAATTTAGTCGAATAGTCTCTCTTCTACTCCAATTTGTGGTAAGTCTTTCTTGCAATTTGTGCCTATAGAAAGAATTCGTGAAATATCATTTCATTTATAATATTATTTTCTTGTGGCCATCGAGATTATTCTATTTTTATATTCCGACTTACAAACTTAAGATTGATTCTGGTTTGTTTCTGATCTCAGATGGCTACTGAAAACAATCCGGCTTTGTTGCTGATGCTGCCACTGTGGCTAGGGGCTCTGGTGCCCCAGTCACACCGGGCTCGGGATCTATCCCAGCCATGCCTCTTGGAGGCACAGGCTCCGTGCCTACTGGCTCGGTGCCTACTGTGGTTCCTGTCAACCACAGTGAAAAACCTGAGAAGTTCAATGGGTTGAACTTCAAAAGGTGGCAGCAGAAGATGCTCTTCTACTTGACCACCTGAACCTTGCTCGGTTCTTGACTGAGGAGGCTCCCAAGCTTCCTGAAGGACAATCGGATGTCCAGGCAGCTCAAGCTGTTGATGCCTGGCACCACTCTGATTTCCTGTGCAGAAATTACGTTCTGAACGGGCTGCACGATTCGCTGTACAACGTGTATTGTACACTGAAGACGGCGAAAACACTGTGGGATTCCCTGGACCGCAAATATAGGACAGAGGATGCCGGCACAAAGAAGTTTGTCGTCGGACGGTTCCTCGACTATAAATGGTGGATTCCAAAACGGTGATCAGTCAAGTGCAAGAGATTCAGGTAATCTTGCATGAAATTCATGCTGAAGGGATGGTTCTGAGTGAAACCTTTCAGGTGGCTGCAATAATTGAGAAGCTACCACCGGCATGGAAGGACTTCAAGAACTATCTGAAGCACAAGCGAAAGGAAATGTCACTTGAAGACCTCATCGTTAGACTTCGAATTGAAGAAGACAACAGGGGGTCCGAGAAGAACATTCCTGTTGCAGGTGCTGCGAAGGCCAACGTGGTCGAGCATGGGCAAAAGCCCAAAAAGAACAAGGCCAAGACTGGGCCCAAAGTGGCTGGGCCCAAAGGTGGAGTTTCCAAGCCGAAATTCCAAGGAAATGCTTCAACTGTGGCAAGAAGGGCCACAGGTCTACTGATTGCCGGCTTCCAAAGAAGAAGAAGCCCGAGGCCAATGTGGTTGATGCGATATCCCAAGATGTTTCCGACATCAACCTTTCTGCTGTGGTCTCTGAAGTGAACCTGGTGGGGTCAAATCCGAAGGAATGGTGGATTGACACTGGAGCCACCCGGCACATTTGCTCCAACAGAGATCTCTTCACAAGCTTTGAGCCGGTTAGTGGAGAGAAACTTTACATGGGGAACTCTGCCTCGTCAGAAGTCGAAGGCAAAGGTAAAGTGGTGCTGAAAATGACCTCTGGGAAGATGCTGACTCTCAACAACGTGCTGTACGTGCCAGAGATCCGGAAGAATCTAGTTTCCGGTTCCTTGCTGAGTAAACATGGATTTCGTATAGTATTTGAGTCAGACAAAGTTATAATAACGAAATCCGGTATGTATGTTGGAAAGGGGTATGAATGTAATGGGCTTTTTAAGCTCAATGTACTGACGATTATCAATAAAGATAAAGCCTCTTCCTCTTATTTGATTGAGTCTTCCAGTTTATGGCATGGTAGACTAGGACATGTTAATTATGATTCAATTCGGAAACTAATTAACATGGAACACATACCGACATTCCAGATCGATTCTAAACACAAATGCAAAATTTGTGTAGAAGCGAAATTAACGAGGTCATCCTTTCAAACCGTTGAAAGAAAAACCGAACCACTTGACCTAATTCATAGTGATGTTTGTGACTTAAAGTCTGTACAAACAAGAGGCGGTAATAAGTATTTTATTACTTTCATCGATGATAGCACAAAGTACTGCTATGTGTATTTGCTTAAGAGCAAAGATGAAGCCTTAGAAAATTCTCTATAAGAATGAAATTGAGAATCAACTCAATAAGAGAATAAAAAGACTAAGAAGTGATAGAGGCGGTGAATATGAAGCACCATTTGGTGACTTTTGTGCACAACATGGAATAGTCCATGAAGTAACTGCGCCCTACTCACCTCAGTCAAACGGTGTTGCTGAACGGAAAAATCGCACATTGAAAGAAATGATGAATGCGATACTTCTGAGTTCAGGGTTACCCCAGAACATGTGGGGGGAAGCTATTTTGACAAGCAATTACCTTTTAAATAAGGTACCTCGAAAGAAAGAGGAAAAGACGCCATATGAACTATGGCATGGTAGGAGACCATCCTACAAACACTTACGAGTGTGGGGGTGTCTTGCAAAAGTAGCAATACCAACACCGAAAAAGGTAAAAATAGGTCCTAAAACAGTGGACTGTGTTTTATAGGCTATGCACATAACAGTAATGCATATCGATTCATTGTGTATGAATCAAAGATTCATGATATACACAAGAATACGATAATGGAATCGAGAAATGCATCATTTTTTGAAGATGTGTTTCCATATAGATCCAACGAAGGATCTAGTTCGTCGAAACGAACCGCCGAAGCTATGAATTATAAAAGTCATGAATCGGATCAAGGTTCTGATCATGAATTTGAGCCTAGACGTAGTAAAAGGGCGAGAGTGGAAAAATCATTTGGAGATGATTTTATAACATATCTGTTGGAAAAAGAACCACAGACATATAAAGAAGCCGTGACTTCTTCAGAGGGACCTCTTTGGAAAGAGGCGATCAACAGTGAAATTGATTCTATTTTACAGAATCATACGTGGGAGTTAGTCGATCTTCTCCCGGTTGTAAACCTTTAGGATCTAAGTGGATCTTTAAAAGGAAAATGAGAGCAGACGGCTCCATAGATAAATACAAGGCTAGACTTGTTATCAAGGGATACAAGCAAAAGGAAGGCCTTGATTATTTTGACACTTATTCTCCTGTGACGAGAATAAATTCCATTAGGATGATACTTGCAATTGCGGCATTGCGTAATTTAGAGGTACATCAAATGGATGTGAAAACGGCATTCCTAAATGGAGATTTAGATGAAGAAATCTACATGGAACAACCCGAGGGGTTTGTCTCCAGGAAAGGAAAAGAAAGTATGCAAATTGGTTAAATCATTGTACGGCTTGAACAAGCGCCAAAACAGTGGCATGAAAATTTGATAATACAATGATTACCAATGGCTACAAAATTAATGAGTGTGATAAATGTATTTACATAAAAGAGACGGAAATAGTTACGTCATTTTATGTTTATATGTAGATGACATACTCATTGTTGGTAGTGATGAGAAAATTATCAAATCTACCAAGAACATGTTGAATGCAAGATTTGACATGAAAGATATGGGCCTTGCTGATGTGATTTTAGGAATTAAGATCACGAGAACATCAGAAGGACTTATCTTAAGTCAGTCACACTATGTGGACAAAATTCTTGAGAAATTTAACAAGAATGATTCTGGTGTCGCTAGAACACCATTAGATACAAGTCTCCATCTATCGAAGAATAGAGGAGAGAGTATTTCACAGGTGGAATACTCAAGAGTTATTGGTAGCTTGATGTATCTAATGAGTTGTACTAGACCAGATATAGCCTACACGGTAGTAGGCTAAGTAGATATACGAGTAACCCGAGTGCCGACCATTGGAAGGCAATTGTGAGGGTATTACGGTACCTAAGATATACTCGGGATTATGGGCTGCACTATACCAGATATCCAGCCGTACTTGAAGGGTACAGTGATGCAAACTGGATATCTGATATAAAAGACTCGAAATCTACAAGTGGATATGTATTCACATTAGCGGGAGCAGCCGTGTCATGGAAATCCTCAAAACAAACAGTGATAGCCCGATCCACATGGAATCTGAGTTTATAGCCTTAGATAAGTGTGGAGAAGAGGCTGAATGGCTACGCCATTTTCTTGAGGATATCCCAGAATGGGAAAAACCGGTGCCACCAATATGTATACATTGTGACAGTCAGTCTGCCATTGGAAGGGCACAAAGTCAAATGTATAATGGTAAGTCTAGACATATACGTCGTAGACACAATACCATTAAACAATTACTCTCAACTGGAATTATCACAATTGACTATGTGAAGTCAAAAGATAATTTAGCGGATCCGCTAACCAAAGGGTTAAACAGAGAACTAGTTGAGAAAATGTCGAAAGGAATGGGACTGAAGCCCATGAAAGAAAAGGTTTTATGAAGGAAAACCCTACCTTGTTGACTGGAGATCCCAAGATCTAGGTTCAAAGGGACAACCTACTCATAAGACCTGATGAGGTCACTGTGGGGGGATTATTCCTCAACCCGTTCCTTTATAAGAAACAGTGATATTATCATGTTGAGGTTAGCATTTAGATGCTTTAATGATTTATAAAAGAGTAGGCAGAATACTCTTGAGATTATAAATCACCTATGTGAGAGAGAGAAGTGGGGCCGCTTCAAAGGAGAATAAAGGGCTTAATTCTTTAGAAACTCTCACAGAACCAGGACGGTGTTCATGGCCAAACGAACACAACCGTGAGAACGGAACAGAAGTGTTGTGAACTCCTGTGTGAGGTATATGATCCTTTACACAAGAAAGCGGGACAGTTCAAGGACATCGTGTCTACTGGACAGCTAGTAAAGTAAGTGTACCTTTACAAGGGAAGGTTCAAAGGGTTACCCTACCTATCCTATGCAGGATTCACTTGTTGGAAACCACCACAGAGTCAAAATAAAACAATTTTCATTCATGTGGGGGATGTTGGAAAAATGGCATTGAATTGAATGAGAAATTGTTCTCATGGATTGAAAATTACATTTGGGCCTAAATCCAATTGAATGAGAAATTGAAGGAATTGAAATGGGTTTAAGTCCATGGACTTATTGGTTATGGTTTTGGTTTATAAAAACCCATGAAGAGGCCCAGGCCTATAAGGGCCCATAGGGCCCAAGGAGCCCACACAGGGAAATGCAGAAACTCAATCCCACATCGGTTAGGGATGAGAATTTCAAAGGGTTTATAAGCTAAGAGTAGTCTTACGATAAGTAACTACTTCAGCTACAATAAACGGCTTTCTCGCGGCTCCCGCCTATGGCAGGAGGTGCCGGCCTAATTTGCCATTTCTGGCAATTTTTTTTCCTTCAATAAATTTGCCTCGGATTCCCGACTCTTTGGATTCCGGGCGGTTTAGGGTCTTAAAGGCCGTATTAAGGGACGGCATTAAGGGGCCGACCTAATAGGGGCACTGAATGACCGGTTCACTCGGATTAATGGCCGGTTCGTGCAATTAAGGGCTCTTAACGTCCGGTTTAGCCCTTTTAATGTCCGGTTCAATGCATTTACGGCCGGTTCGGGCATTCAATTGTCCGGTTCTCTGCCATTTAAGCCACCAGCCCTCCACCAGCCTATAAATAGAGGCCCCCTCCATAGGTTTAGAACACACAACAAGCTCTAGAGCTCTCTCTCTTCTCCCTCTCTGCATCTGCATCGGTTTGGTGGTTTCCGGCTTCGGTTCCAGTTCGCCTCCAGCTGCGGGTCTCGTGCAACCTCGAGCTCAGAGTCGTTGTATCCTGGGAGATTGAAGTCCACGCTTCCTCAGCACGACCAGAGGGGACGAATCAATCTTAAGGAAACTGTGATCGCCACAGGCCTCGACACAATCAGTAACAGATTTCCATTTAAGTTTGTTATTTCGATTTGTGTTATTCGATTATTTATATTTTATAAATTTAGTCGAATAGTCTTCTCCTTCTACTCAATTTGTGTAAGTCTTTCTTGCACTATATTGTGCCTATAGAAAGAATTCGTGAAATATCATTCATTTAATATTATTTTCTTTGTGGCCATCGAGATT